>AWUE01016710.1:0-10666 GCA_001974825.2 Corchorus olitorius
ATATATATATATATATATATATAAATCAGATTCGTTCGGCGCTCGGTCGGCTTTTAGCCAAAAATTTTTTAAGCCGAGCGCCGAGCTGATATTACTTGTTTCTCGGTCGGTTTCAAACTGAGCCTCCAAATAGCCACATAAACCGAGCCGTCGAGCCCCAGACTTGTCGGCTCGGTCGGTTTCGGTCTGACTTTGCTCTCCTCTAAATCTAAATTCCCATTTGTGATCAAATCGCACAAAAGGAAACCTATTATTTGTAGAAAGATCTTTCATTTTTTTCCCTTTGTTTTGGAATTTGGACTGCATGAGAAACCCATTTTTTTATGAGAAGATGGCAATTGTGGGCTTGTGGTGATGCTGTGGCATAGAGGTTGCAACGAGAGACACTGTGGTAGTTCACCGGAAAATTAAAATATCAATTCAATTTGGAGAAAAAGATTTGTCTTTTATTTCAATGGGGTCATAACAGTAATTACAATATCCTTTTTATAAATTCTAAATAATGTGGTTTCTTTCTTTGTAATTAATTGTTCACAGGTACCATTCAATAAATTTTTCATTAGACCACCATTTTTAAAAATTTTCCCAATCAATAATGGCATTGGCAGGGAGAATACTTTTTTTAATTTTACAAGCAGAGTCGCGCTTTACTGCGACATCTCTTATTTAACTAATAGAAAAATATAAAGATCATATCCATAGAGTTATTAATGAAGAAAAAAATATTAATAAAGATAAAAAGAAATAAAGTGAAGGACTAAGTTGTATAAAAATAAAAAGATTAAGGGATTAAATCACATAAATTCAAAATGTCTAGGGGCTTTCTTGTGAGAATATAAAGTTAAAGGACTTAATCAAGTAAAATAAAATAATTAAATGACTAACTTGTATAAAGTAAAAATGTCTGGAGACTAATATGTAAATATTACGTTATATGGCATGCCAATTAAGGAGTTCATCATTATAAATAAAATAAAATAAGGGTTTATTTTAAAAATGGCCCTAAACTATACGAAAAATGTTTAATAAGCCCCTTAACTTCAACTTTGGTCAATCGAGTCCCCGAAAATCCAATTTTGACCAGATAAGCCCTTCTACCATTATTAGAAAAAGCCACACCAGAACTTGCCTTGAAAAGGGCACGTCAGTTTAGGATAAATTTTCTAAAAAATGAAAAAAAAAAGAAAAAAATATGACTGGTGGCTTGAAAATAAATTTTCTTTTTTTTTTCATCAAATAATCATTTTCATTACTCAATAATCAGAGATTACAAAACGCCCGAAGAAATAGTCCTGCACCACAAGATTAGCCAGCTCCATCTTAACTAGAGAATATGCTAATACCTTGGCTTCCCTATTTACAAATTGAAGCGTACATAAATCAAATAGAATTGGCAAATCTCTAATTTCATCTATAACTACCAAACATACCAAATGCACAAAGAAATAAATTACAAACTAAACTCACATTCCGTGAGACTAGAACTAAGACCTCATGGTCCAGGTACACTAAAACTAAGAGTCCAACACTCTACCACCAAGCCAAATGCCCGATGGCTGAAAATTTGAAAATAAAGTTTCTAAAAGTGACTTTAGATTTTTTAAATTTTATTTCGTTTCCAAAAAATATCCCTAAGCTGACGTGGCATTTTCAGCCCCTGGCATGTTGGCGTGGCTTTTTCTCACAACAGAAGGGCTTATCTGACTAAATTTGAGAGTTCAGGGGTGTAATTGATCAAAATTAAAGTTCAGGAACTTATTTAGTCGGAGAAAGTTTAAGGGTGAAATAAGCCATAAAATAAGTATAGATATAGAATTTCTCGCCATCAAGCATTTGGTCTGGTCGTAGAGTAATGGACTCTTACGTCCAGCCTACCTAGACCGTGGGGTTTTGGGTTCAAGTCTCACAGAATGTGAATTTGTTTGTAATTTCTTTGTTTGTGTATTTGGTAGGTAGTTTATATAGTAGGTAAAAGTACCAGGGAGGTCCCTGTACTATATGAAATGTTGATTTTGGTCCCTGTACTTTTTTCTTCTACAAATTCGTCCCTCTACTATTAGAACCGGCTAAATGCGCAATTTGGGATCTAACGTTTGCCGCAAACTACAATTCAGGTGCTGCCGTTAGCCCTTGTGTCAATTTAAGATCAAACGTTATCGTGTTGTGTCAAAACAGGTTAAATTTGCCCTCATCAGCTGTGCGTGAAGGAAACACGCTCTTAAACGCTGACTCAGCTGCCAGCGTGGAATTTCGGATAATTTTTAATTAAATTTTTTTTAACCCATTTAATTTCACCCTCTCTCCAACCGAACATTAGGGTTTCTTCTTTTTTCTCCTTCCTCTTCTTTTCTTCTTCTTCTTCTTCTTCTTCTTTAGCAAAGCACCAAAATATCTTCTTCAAGTTCACAAGCTTCTTGTTCCAAATCTGCAAGGTTGAATTCAAGAGTTGGGTCCCTGGATCTCGATGCTTACAACTAATTAGAGCATGTTATCCGATAGAATGGGATTATGGTGGGGATCCTGTGATGTGTTTTTGCCACAAAATGGCACCAAGGTGGATCTCTTGGACGAATGGAAATCCAGGAAAAAGATTTTATAGCTGTCCAAAATTTGTAGAAGGAAAACCTTATTGCAAATATTTTCATGTGTGGCATGATGAAGCTTTTCCTGATAGAGCTAAGGAGGTTATCTTGGACCTAAAAAACAGGGAGAGAATGCTGTATAATGAAGCCAGATTCTGGAAAAATGAAGCCAAAATGTTGAAACAAAGTGCTGTAGATTTCGTGGAGGCAGAGCTTATTGAAGAAAATGCTCTGTTAAGGAAGGAATGTGGGTATTTGAGGTCTGAAATGCAGGTTGGAAAAAGATGGAAATGGGGGAAGATGTCAGTTGCCACATTTTGTTTTCTTGTTGTATGTTGTGTCATTGTTAAAAATGTAATTGGTAGGGGAAACATGAGCTCCAACAAGGCATTGCCATGAGATTTAAGCTTGCTCTGTTTCTGAGTTTTATGCATGCTTTGTTTCTGTTAATTGTATCCATGTTCGTTAAAAATGTAATGAAAGAGTATATTGAAAATATAATTGACAGCAACAACAATTGCAAGCAACAAAATTGAGTTGAGTAATTCAACTCATGCCCTGCAAATGTTTGCATCAACACCCTAGCTAAAGCAATATGATTAACATTCAACTAAGAAGAATAATTGTTTTTAGGCCAAATTTTGGCACCAACTACAGACGACAAAATATGACATAAAAGTTTCAATATTTCAGGTCATGGAAACAACTTTTTTTCCCCTTTACTGGCTTGGAGTTTGCAGTACTCTGGCTCCCTTGAGTAGTTACCACATCATCAGCCTTTCTCTTGGCAGAAAACAGGGAGCTGGACTGATTCACCTCCATGGAACTTCCAGCCTACCAGAATAACAAAATCATAATTAAAACCCCAAGTTTGAAGGCAGTTATGACAATCATAAATGAAGTTAAAAAGTTGTGCACTTACAGTAGGGTTCTTCTGAAAATTCCTTGGGCTTCTCCTCAGTGGACCTTGTGGCTGACTGGTGGTTCTGCAACTCATATCTAAGCATGTTGGTGCTTCACTCTTCTTATACTTGGCAACAGAGGTAGGACTGTTTCTTCCACGTTTCAAGCCATGAAACTTACCATATGCATCTTGCCAAGATCTTCCACTTGGTGCAGGCATTCTGAGGATTTTTGGAATGGGCCTTTGAGTAGAGGGCTTGATTGGTTTGGATTTTTTGGCTGCAGTTTGCGTTGGTGCTGTTTGTGGAGGGGTTGGTTCAGTGTTTAGGGTAGGGGCTTGGGGTTCAGCAGATGCTTGAACTTGGGGTTCACCGGGGCTTGAAACTGGAGCAGTTATGATAACTGAAGCAGTTGTTGGACGCTGGGAAGAAGTAGATCTACTTGTTGCAGAAACATTGAAGAAGGTTGTTGAAGAAGAGGGTGTTGCAGGTCCACTCCCTTGAACCACAAAGGCTCCAGAAGCAGTTGCATCTGCAATATCACCACCAGCAGATGTGTCGAAACGTTCGGGTCCGGGGAACCCTATCGAAACGGCGTTGAAAATGGAGTCGCCACTAATCAAAATTCTAAGGTGTGATTAGTCACCTAATTGCTACTTAAGCTAAGTTGAGTCCAAATGCTCGGCGCTGGACCCACTAAACCTAAGGTTCGGTCTTTGTAACCTAAATCTAGGTTCGGGAGTCGATTACACCCGTGGAAGGATTAGCACCCCCGGAGCGCCCGTCCAGTGACGGTACCTCTAGTCTAACTAAATCTAGTGGGTCAAAAGAAAAATGTTGCTTTTAGTCCTAATCTTGATTGTTATTAGAAAAGACTTATAAAAAGAAAATAAAACCAATTTTGAAACCAATGTCGAAAAATTCGAAGAATATAATCGAACACCGTCGATCCATTTTGTCTCGATTCTCTTTCACTGTTTGTTCTCTTGTTAAGTCTCCCGCACCGGGAAGAAATTTTGAAAATGCTGTGATAAAATCTTTTTTCCATTTTTGTTTTTTGAAAAAAACTTGATCAATTTTATTGATTTCCAAAATTCTCTTTTGGCTTGCTTAATTTTAAAAAAAAAACATTTTTTTTTTGAAAATGTTTACCTTGAAAACTCTTAAATTACCCATTTCTTAATTTTGAAAATTGAATAAGAGAACATAATTTGAGAAAAACCTTTTGAAAACGCCTTTTATTGCATCTTTTTATTTTTTGATTTTTTCACCTTTTTTGATTTTGTCCATTTTTCTATCTCTAGATTAATGCATGTGTGCAAATGATGAATGCAATGTCCAATTTATTAAAGTCAACTCGCGTAACCCGGGTTTTTGAAAGCACTTCCCGGGATATATGCTCGGAGCCCGACGCATCCCGTGAAGAGCCGTCTCATCCTCTGAGACATTCAATGGCCCCGAAAACTCGATCACTCACTGAATGCCCCTTCTTCGGAAGTGTTACGGTCATTAACTGAATTTAGAAGATGGCATGATATGCAAACAAATATAATTAATGACATTCATATGGTATGCATGCAAATTAAACTCTACTTTACTAAATTATTACAAACCAAGGCCTACCGGGCCAATTAATTTAAATAAACAAGTAAAATAAATAAACTTGAAGAAAAAGGAAGCCTATGGGTCACATTGGACTGACTGGAGACACTTCTGCACATCAAGTAAAAGATTAGCAAAATTCAGGAAAGCAAACAAGTATAAAATATGCAAAACATGGGAACAATTGCACAAACACATTACTAATATCATGAATAAAGGAGCAAATTGCAATGAAATCAAAATCAAAGGACTCAATTAAATCAAAAGGAAAAATGGGATACCAATCAGGGACCTAAGTGAATGAGGGAAAAAGTTGTAGTCTTTATGTGACTTAAATTGAAAATTTCAGGCCTTAATTGAACTCAAATACAAGCATAAATCTTTAAATGCACCAAAATGTAAATTATCATGAACTAAAGCCATTTCCATGGTTTAATACAAACTTAAAAGAGAATTAATCTTCTAAATCCAAGCTTTGATTCTCAAACTAAAATTAATTCAAATAGATTCACTAATACCTCCTTGAGTTGACTTTTAATTCTAAGAAATGAGATCTTTAAATTCAAGGCTTAGATTTAAAAATGAAAATTAGCTCATTATGAAAAATCAATTATCAAGTTAATTCTCATCTAAAAATTTAAGCTTTAACTCAAAGATCTCACCTTTATATTAAAAATCAACTCAAAAGTGACCATGAATCCATCTTTGAATCGATCTTATTCAAAAAATCAAAGCTTGAAATTAAAGACTTGATTTTTCTTTTAAATTTAAATTAAAATCCAAAGGAAATGATCATAAAAAAATCCCAATCACCTCTATGTTCACTTCATTTCAATATAGCCAACAAAAATCATGATTTTAGCATGGAAGCAACAATTTAAGCCCTTTTAAATCTAATTCTTTATCAAAATCAACCATTAAAGCATAAAAAGAACATAAATATAATCTATCATATTTTATTAACTAAAGGCCATACCTTTTCAATAAAAATCCAAACTTTAGCAAAATTATTATTTAGATCAACAAATCACCACCATAACTACATAAGCAAATGTAAATTAATTAGAATTGACTTCATTAATCATGAAATTAGAAACAAAATTGAACACATAGAACAAACAAGCCCTTCACCACATAAATTGACATCATGGAGGAGCAAATTGAAAAGGAAAGAAGAATTACCTAGTTAAACGACGTCGTTTTGGCCTTCCCAGGGATCTTAATTAACGCTTTCTTCGTCTTCTTCCCTTATTCTTTCTATGTTTCCTCCTTGTCTTCGCAAACTTTGAACCAGCGCCTTCCCCTTTTCAATCCTCCGCCAGATCCAACCAAAGCCAGTCCTTTCCCATCAAAATAACCACTGATTCGAAACCCCCACCCTCGAAAACTTAGAAACCCTCTTTTAATTTGAAGAAAACGGTTCGAAATTTGTTTTGAAATAAAAGAACAGTGAACAACAATGGCGTCATTCAATCGAAAGTTGGCCCTTTCATCGCACCAGGTTAGCTCTCTATCGTTCCCTTTTTATTTTTTTTTTTCATACCAAAAACGAAACCTTTCCCCATTTAGCCTTTCTATCTAGGGTTTCTATTTGTTCAATCGTGGAAGTGGGTGTCTTGAGCGTGTGTATGGAGTGTGTGAAGAGAGAAATTCTTTGTTGAATGAGTGAGGATGAGGGTAGGAAGATGAGAGTTTTTTTTTTTTTGTATTTTCTGTTTATGTATGGAAGTGTGTGTGAGGAAGTGTGAAGTGGGAGAGAACGCCCGAGATTGTGAAGCTCCCCAGGGAGAGAAAACTGTAGGGAGAGAAGAAGGATTCAATGAAGAGGGAGGGAGAAGATGAACCTGAAGATTTTTTTTTTCTGCTTGAGTGTGTACTGGAAAGGGAAGATGAGAGTCTGCAGAGCTAGAGAGCGGAATTGTGTAGGGGTTATGAGCTTTTTTTTTCTCACTGTATTATTGTGTGTGGGAGGTTGTCCAGAGAGAGAGAGAGAGGTTGTCGAAGGTCAAGAAGGGTGTCAGAGAGAGGGTTGATGAATCTGGAGAAATGAGAGTGTTTTAAGGGTGTGTGATCAAGAGGGAGAGAAAACTGTTGAGATTGGCTAGAGAGAGTGGGGAGGTCCAGCGGTCTGTATTCGATGGATCAGAGAGAAAAAGGCAGATCAGTGTGTCAATTTTTTTGTGTCCAGATTCTTTTTCCTTCTCTTTCTGTTAACCATTCCCTAATTTAGCTCTAACTAATTTTGTCTCTCTGCAGGTTGTTGAAATGATAAGAATGGAAGGGGAAATGGGCTGACAGCAACGGCTTTGACTCCTCCTCCACTCAAGGTAATTTCTTTCTCTCTTAGTAGCTAACTGTTTTAGCTCAGCTCCTCTGTGTTGACCTTGGATACATTGTTTAACTGGCTATTCCCATGTGTCTAAATTCACTGCTTCTAGACCTTGTGCAATTGTTCTTGGCAGCAAATGTTCCCCTTTTAATTTTAATGCTTTGAGTGCAATTGATGATCCTGATATAATTTCACTCTGTCTTTGTGAATTTGTTGCTCACTGTTATTGAACACATTAGGGTGAGATTTGGTCTAGAAAAGGTAGCAACATCTTAACATTGGTATATGGTTCATGTGTTCAGGAGGTTGACAAACTCAATCAAAAGCATCTAAGGCAAGTTACTTGATCATTGGAACCATTTTAAGGAAACACAAAGTGCTTGAAGAACAAGAGCCAATATATAAGGGAAATGAGGTGCACAAGGAAGTGTGGAGTCATGGCCTCCCATTCATATGTATTGAACCTAAGGAAATAAAATCTTTTTGTATTTTTGCTATTTCCATTTTTTTGTATTTTTGTAATAACAATGCTATATTACAACTATTTAGTAGCAAATTGTAAATGTAGATTCTACTTGTGCTATATTATGTGAAAAATGTCTAATTAAATTAATTTGAAGCAAATCAATTTCCCAAAATGATTTTATACTAGGATAAATAATCAAAGTGCTTAATGCCAAATCACCAATTATCCACTAAAATTATGATGCATGCCCATGCAATTTAATTAAAATTACCATGAAAAATAAAGAATTTTTTTGTGATTTTCAAATTTCCAATTTTTTTTGTATTTTTTGAATGCAATCAAACATATATGTAATGCTAAAACCCAAAAATCCATATGGATGAACCCAAATTGCTAATTGAAATCAACATGGAATATGCAAATGTAACTTCTAAAAAATGGGATATACTAAATGCAACTTAAATAAAGTATATGATAATCAAATAGAGGATTGCTAACTATGAACTAGTAAGTGACCATAATGCTTCCTATGTAACTTAAGAAATAAAATTGATTTAAATAAAAGATTAAAATGCAACTACTAAATGAAGCTAAGCCTTGAAATATGCAAAAAATGCCAAAGGTGCTCATGCTAAGATTTTTGTGGTTTTTTCAAAATGCAATTTAGATGACTAAAAATGAATTAGTTAATCCAAATTAAATGTGAACTTAAAATGACCAAAATGCCCCTAAATGTGCAAATGACCAAAATGCCCCTGGGCGTGCAAATGACTAAAATGCCCCTAGGTGACCCTAATGCCAATTAAGAAATAAATTGATTTGAAGGATACAGGATAAAAATGGGTGTCTACAAGATGTTGTTGCTTCATTAACAGGATGTGACATGCTCCTTTGGGTGGAATTGGATTCTGTTTGGCTTGTTCTATCAAGCTGGTTTTCAGCTGGATTTTCCTGGCAGAAAATAGGGAGGAAAATGTCAAGAATCTAATAAATAGTAAAACCACATGGGGGTGTCATAAATATTTAAAGGAAGGAGTAAGACAAGAAATTACCATTCTGTCCTTTAAGTGGCAGACCCTTCTGTTATGGCCTTTTTGCTTACAAAGGCCACAAGTCTGAATTTGGCCCATTCTAGACAAGTTAGGCCCATCATCTTTGTCTTTGTTGGGCTTATCTTTCTTCTTTCTCTTTTGGGTTACTGGTTTACATGAAGCCTTTTAAAGGGAGGAGGTTTGATGGCAACTGGATTGCCTGGTGCTTTCGGCCAGTCAGTCCTTCCTGGCATGGGTTGAAGAACATTGCTGTACACCTTCATGTAGGTCGAAGAGTGTAACCAGCTGCTTACATAATCTTCTATCTTCCCTCTTCTGTCTCTGATGGCAGTTATGGCATGGGCACATGGAATGCCACTGAGAGTATATTTCCTGCAGGTGCAGATTCTCACTCAGATTCACCACATATCTATCTTCACCATGCATTATTTCATAACCAGCAGCACCGTTGAAGATGACCTCACAATAATTTGCTGCTCTTGTGTTCTTCTCGATAACCCTCCAGATTCTCGGACCAATCCCACCTTTCCATCGACTGCACTCCTTTAATTTCTGACTAATTCTCTCCATAAGCCTTCTCCTAATTTCTTCAAATAAACTAACAACAGACATCTTCTGAGCAGCAAGCAAAGAGCCATTAAAGGCTTCTACAATGTTGTTGTCTACTAACTCACACATTGATTCATCATTGAAGAAGGCTCGACACCATCTATGATGATCAGGGGCTTTTTCTTTTAAGTCTTGCCATGCAAGTGGGCTCTTCTGCTTCAATTCTTCCATTGCAGCTTCATATTCCCTGATAGTTGATGCATGTGAAATTTTCCAAAAGCATTGCCTCATCTCTTCACCTTTGAAACCTCGATGATAAAAGTTCACATACACATGGCGAGCACAATATCTGTGTTCAGCCTTAGGCAATAGTTCTGCAAGTGCGATGTCCAACCCCTGCATATGAGTTAACAATTACAGTTAGTAAAATAACAAGCAAAAGCATAAACTAAAATAATTAAAAGAATGAATGTTACAAGAATGTTACTTTCATCTGATCTGTCATTATTGTACATCCCATCCCATCGTGAGTGATGTCCAGGTCTTCAATGACCAAATCAATAAACCACTTCCATGAGTGTTTGTTTTCACCTCTAACCAGTGCCCAAGCAAATGGGTACATCTGGTTATTCCCATCTCTCCTAATTGCAATCAGCAATTCTCCCTTAGTTAAGCTTTTCAGCCAGCTGTCGCAACGTGCGGGTCCGGGGATCCAAACCCTGTCGTTTAACGACTTTAAAATAGAAGAATGGGGACATAAGGGGGAAACTACTGTTTCCTAACTATGGGGAGTCGCCACTAATCTTTTTTAACCTAGGTGTGATTAGCCACCTATCAGATTATTAAGTCTAATATTAGCCTAAGCTTGGCAAAGGCAACACTAAACCTAATAAACGGTCTTCTAACCAGAGTTCTAAGGTTCGGGAGTCGGGTACGCGTGGGGAAGGATTAGCACCCCCATGACGCCCGTCAAAAGACGGCACTGACTAGTCTAGACTTAACTGTGGGTTCCTATTATTGGTTGTTTCTATCTTTAAGTATTTTCATGCCATTAAAATCTATTAATCTTTGAAATTAAGCAAATAAACAAGCAAAAATGGATTTTGGATTTTTGAAGTAGGAATGTCGGGAATTGAACCCGTTTATTGTTTGTTCTCTTCTTGGGCTCCTCATGAGAGGATTTT
>AWUE01016711.1:0-10637 GCA_001974825.2 Corchorus olitorius
CTTCTACAGTCCAAATGCCACATGATTGTGTGTAATGAATTGTTATGGAACATGTATGCAGGAAGTTGGCTGTCTATGTGTATATGGACATTGTGAAATCAAAGATGAGCATGTATGCCGAGTTTGGTAGTCAGGAGTGATGGCACAAGCTTGGCAAAAAGGGAGACAATGACTGCTACAAAGTTGGTGTTGTTCACAAGCAATAGAGAAAGCAAAGCTAAAAGGAGCCAAATTAAAGGGCCTGGGAATCAAGACAAGGGACTCGAATTTGGGGTCTGGCAAAAGGAGAAGAGAATTTTATTCTTTCTTTTTTTTGTTGTATTTTTCAAATGCTTAAGATGTAAAAATATAAGACGTAACATGTGAATATAATTAAAAGCTATATTTTTTCTGTGATGGGAAATGACATTAACAAATAACAATTGACTCTCTAATGCATTTGGATTTTCTAGCCTATTAATCCCAAATTCAAAAGATATATATCCAATTAACAAACAAAGGCCCAAAGCAAATAGTAAAAGAAAGCCCAAAGAAATGGACTTGAACAAAAGATAAGAGAAATGGACTTGACCAAAAGATAAAATAGAGGAAATAAACATGGGCTTAAGGATAAGTACCTAAATAATGATCTAAGAGGAAAAAGGATTTAAATTAAGTAAAGATTAATGACCCAGAGGAATAGGGATTTAAATTAAAATGAAGTACTAAAAATGGGTGTCTACAGCTGCCCCTCTTTGCGAGCTTGTTAACTATCAGGAAGTGTGCAAAGAAGTACTTTGTATAGTTTCTGAGAGTTGGGAAGTGCGCAAAGACGTAGACACCCGTTTTATTGAGAAACTTTAAGACCCTTAAGAAACTGAGTAATTTGAAATCTTGAGAAAAGAATGCCTTGGATCAATCGAAAATAAATTGAATAATTGAAGGAAGACCACCCTGGATCATTGAAGCATTGAATATTGAAATTGAAGAAAGACCACCCTGGATCGTTGAAGTAAATTGATGCATTGAAGAATTGAACTTGAAGCAAGACCACCCCGGATCGTTCAAGTAACTTGATGCATAGAAGAATTGAAATTGAAAAAATACCACCCTGGATCGTTGAAGTAAATTGATGCATTGAAGAATTGAAATTGAAGAAAGACCACCCTGGATCATTGAAGTAAATTAATGCATTGAAGAATTGAAATTGAAGAAAGACCACCCTGGATCGTTGAAATAAATTGATGCATTGAAGAAAGACCACCCTGGATCATTGAAGTAAATTGATGCATTGAAGAATTGAAATTGAAGAAAGACCACCCTGGATCATTGAAATAAATTGATGCATTGAAGAATTGAAATTGAAGAAAGACCACCCTGGATCGTTGAAGTAAATTGATGCATTAAAGAATTGAAATTGAAGAAAGACCACCCTGGATCGTTGAAGTAAATTGATGCATTAAAGAATTGAAATTGAAACATTGAAGGATTGAATTTGAAGAATTGAAATTGACCAACTGTCAACTGTGGTCACCAAATTGTATACCCGCATGGAAGCGATAAAAGACCAACTTTGGTCACTAGATTGCAAACTCGCATGGAAGCGAGAAAAGATCAACTTGGACGGAACTTAACTTGTATGGAAACAAGCTTAACTTGAGCCTACTTGGAAGTAAGGCTCGACTCATATGGAAATCAGTCCGGTTTTGGAAAACCTCATTGAACGTGGCTTATGGAAAAGCCCCTCGTTGCTTGGATGGAACCAAGGCTTGAACTGACTCGTATGGAAACGAGCTTAGTCTTGGAAGACTGAATTTATATGTAAATGAACTTGGCTTATGGAAAAGCCCCTGTTGCTTGGATGGAACCAAGGCTTAAACTAAATCATATGGAAACGAGTTTGGCTTGTGGAAAAGCCCTTACCGCCTGGATGGAACCAAGGCTTAACTGGCTCGTATAGAAACGAGTTTGGCTTGTGGAAAAGCCCCTGCTGCTTGGATGGAACCAAGGCTTGAACTGACTCGTATGGAAACAAGTTTGGCTTGTGAGAAAGCCCCTGCTGCTTGGATGGAACCAAGGTTTTACTGGCTCGTATGGAAACGAGTTTGGCTTGGGAGAAAAGCCCCTGCTGCTTGGATGGAACCAAGGCTTAACTGGCTCGTGTGGAAACGAGTTTGGCTTGTTGAAAAGCCCCTGCTGCTTGGATGGAACCAAGGCTTAACTGGCTTGTATGGAAACGAGTTTGGCTTGTTGAAAAGCCCCTGCTGCTTGGATGGAACCAAGGCTTAACTGGCTGGTATGGAAACGAGTTTGGCTTGTGCGAAAGCCCCTACTGCTTGGATGGAACCAAAGCTTAATTGGCTCGTATGGAAACGAGTTTGGCTTGTGCGAAAGCCCCTGTTGCTTGGATGGAACCAAAGCAAAATCTTGAAAATTGAATCTGAATCACATGGAAGTGATCTTGGAAGAAAATACCTTTAGAAAATTAACTCTGAATCTGATGTTGTAACTGAAAACTTCTTGATTGATGATGAAAGGGGATCAGTTTGCGATCAACTTTGATAACTGCTGAGAGAAGACCGGTCAGTGGTCAACTCTGATAACTTGAAAAATAACTCTGAGTCTGATGTTGTGATTGAAGCTTCTTGACTGTTACTTTGAATCTTTGCTTTCTTGAATCCTTCTGCTCTTCTTGATTTGTCTTTGAAGTTGCTTCCTAGTTGTTGTTGTTGTCTTCATCTTTGCCCCAGATCTGACTTGAATAGTATGTTTCGAAAGATTCTTTTGCTGATTTCACCACTCCCTGTATCCATTCCCTTGTTACTCTGTAACAAAATTTGACCAGGAGTCAAAATTCAAATACCAATCATGTAACTGAAACTCTTTGAATCATGTCATAAATTCATAAATATTGCCCCCATATGACCTTCATGAAATATATGCCCCAAACAGTTCAGGTTGGAAAAAACTCATTTTCTCTGAAAACTTTGTTAAATTTGAACTTTGAAAAGAATTGGTGATCACCACTAAAATGCCCTTTGAAAAGCGAATTTTGATCTTGGACTCACAAATGGAACGCAATCTTATTTTGAAACTCGAATTTTGATATCAGACTCACAAATGGAATACAATCTTATTATGAAACTTCTTGTTTTGAAATCTTTTTTCGAGACATGATTTGAGTCAGCACTCTACAAAATGTTTGAGATTTGAGAATTGTCATAGAGAGATATGGCTTCAAAGAATTGGGTTCTTTTGGCAGAGCTGAAGCGTTTGATGCTTGAAAGTAACTCATTGTCAGTATTATGATGGAGGTGTCATCTTCCGTTCCATTGTCACAACTGCGGGTGGCTCCTTGATTCCCCATTCTTGCTCTAGACTGCCCTTTCGGGTTTTCACCCTAGAGCTTCTTTTCTTCATTTTTTCATTTTCATTTTTTCATTTTTCATTTTCATTTTCATCATTTTTTTTTGTATGCACTTGGAAAACTCCAAATTTATCCGAAAACTCTTTTTTTTAAAAGTTTTGACCCAAAACATTTTGCAAAAAAGACTATTACTTTTGTTGAGGAACAATCTCTTCTCAAATATCCTCACTTGATCAAAGATGGACTTTTATTAGGCACGTAATGTAGGCTAGGGTTCTGGGTTGCCAAAGAAAGGATATAAAGGCTCAAATATGTGTTTGAGGGTATTTGAATCAAGGATCATTTTTTTTGGTGTGTGAAGGATCTTATCATACCAATTGACCTTTGCTCCATCTTATACTTTTTTCAGTTTTCACTTTCACTTTCAATTTTCACTTCTTTTTGTTTTTTTTTTTTTGCATATTTATTGACTTTTGACTTGAATTTCTTGAAGGAGTGGACTCAATTACTATCGGGATGCCCCATTCAATATTGAGTGCAAACCCTTTCTTTCGAGGTTGATCCTTCTTCAACTTTGCCCCCAGTGTGGAGGGTGATCCTTGATTAGGGTTCATTGAAAAGAAATTAATTAGGCTCAAAGGGGACAACAATGGATATTTTTTCTACAAGTGAAAAGAATATGAAAGAAAGCCATTTATCACTTCAAGATTGGACATCTTCATTGAAGAGCATTTCTCGGGAAAACGGGTTTCGAAAATCTTTTATTAGAAAACCATTTTATCAAAACCTTTTGAAATCCATGACTCTTTTTGAAAACCATTTTGTTGGACTCCTCCGGATGTTTCAAGTGCTTTTTTTTCTTTTTCTTTTCCTTTCCTTTTTTTTTAAAGTCGGGGAATTATGACAAAACTTTGTGCCACCTTTTATTGAAGATGACCCTCCTAATGATGAATCTGAGCGAATTGATTTGAACTCTTTGAGTTGTGCACTAATTCTTCTGATCGAAAGAGAAGTTTGGGATATTGAAAATTAACCTGGCTGATTTAAAGGACTTTGAGAAAATTGAAGTTTGGTCATTTTGCCCTCAAGGCACTGTGGTAATATTAATAGTGTGACCAAATTGCCCCTTTATTTAGAAGACAAGACTTTGGTGTTGGGTTTCAAGAACATGGGCCTAGGATTTGAAAGAATTTGAAGTTTGGGAGCAGTGTTGACGCCGATCAAATTGTCTCCTTAAAACTTTTGAAAATATGGATTCAGTCACCTCGAAATCATTGCTTTGACTAAAACTAATTTTTGAAACATCCTTTGATTAAAACTCATCAATCTTTTGCTCACACCTTGAAATCATTGCTTTGACTGAAACTGATTTTGAAACATCTTTTAATTAAAACTCATTATTCCTTTGCTCACAGTCCAGGTAAAGGTTATTGGCCCTTCCACAGGCATGCTTGGGTCAGTTTTAGTGGTAAATACCAATCCACTTCAAAACCTCTATTTATTAAGAAAGCGTGATCCCTTATTTGAAAAAGCCTTTCTTTTTTCATTTTATTCATTTATCATTATTATTATTAAACAAATGAACGTTGTTTTCTCAAATCAATGCTTTTTGTAATGAAAGTGCAAGAACTTCAACATAATGCAATCCTACATGTTGAATATTCAAAATACAATAATTTAAACCAAAATGTTATGCATGTGTAAGATACGCTTCGAAGTTTGAGAAATTCCCCCTTTGGTGGGCTTCCGTGGCCCCTTTATCACTGATTTGAGATTGTCAATTTTTCCTGAAACCCCCGAGTTCTCTATTGAGTGGCCATTTGTTTGAGCGAAAGCGACTCTACTGACACGGTCTGGCTTCTTTCAAAGTATCTGAGGAAAACAACTCCTTGACCCATTTCTTTAATTGCGCCTCCGTCGTTGTACTCAATGCTTCAGAAGAGTCACCGATACTTCCCTGACAAGGTTAGCCTCCAACAGATAGAAAACAAGTAATATTTACAGGAAATGTATTGCATATATGAACAAAGTGTATATATCTACAAACGATAATGCTAGTGCATGATGGACGCATGTACTGATGAATGGATAATGCCTGATTGATGCATGAACATATATATAAAGGAATGGATAATGCATGATGAACGTGATGATGACTTGACAAATCATGAAAATGTGCATGAAAATGTAGCATGACATGGCAATCTATAAATGTCTAAGAAGGTAAAAGGATGTCATGATTTTCTAGGATGAAATCTGCAAAACAAAAAGGTTATTGATATGCAACTGCAAAAAGGAAAGACAGAACAAAAGTGAGTAGTAAATAAACATAAGATAAAGCATGGATAACTGACAATTGAAGAAAAATCATGCCCCCTTTTATTCTTGAATAAAAACCTTTTTAATTTTTGAAAAGTCAAAAGGACGAAAATACCCTTGGGGCGGGAAGTCTACCTACTGCGGATAAAGTCATTACCCGCTCTACAGTCTCAATTTTGAAGATGATAGTAAGAGATAAAAGGTTAGAAATGTTCCTTTTGTATCCTATACTCTCATTCTCGGGTTTGGCTCTATACTGGTTGGCTTTCTCACCACTATATGCTTGGTTTTGGTTAGACTCTAAAGGTTCCCAAATTGTCCTTACTGTCGCCCATTCTAGGCTAGTAAGGCCCCCAGTTCTCACCCATTATAGGCTCATTGAAAAGGGTTCAATCTGAGTGGAGGTGTTTCACTAAAAACCCGCACGGTGACTATCGTCACACGAGGGCTAGCTATTTTGCCTCCTCCTAAAAGGGTTAGAGCTCCGGTATAAGCTCATGCAATGCGGATGCAAATTTAATTAGTGAGTGTGTGAAGGAACATACAAACCTTTACCACAAACCCAACTCATTATTACTAAACTACCCCCAAGAGAAACAAAGAAAAAAGGTTAAGCAAAACATAGATATAGAGAAATATGAAAACATATAAGTATAAAAAACAAAACACAGGCATGAATAAACAAAAATAGACAAACAAACAACCAAATATGCAAACCCTAGTTGACCTTAGACTAGCATTCAGTTCGACTCTCTAACCAGTCACCAGTGGAGTCGCCAAGCTGTCGCAACGTGCGGGTCCGGGGATCCGAACCCTGTCATTTAACGACTTTAAAATAGAAGAATGGGGACATAATGGGGAAACTACTGTTTCCTAACTATGGGGAGTCGCCACTAATCTTTTTTAACCTAGGTGTGATTAGCCACCTATCAGATTATTAAGTCTAATATAAGCCTAAGCTTGGCAAAGGCAACACTAAACCTAATAAACGGTCTTCTAACCAGAGTTCTAAGGTTCGGGAGTCGGGTACGCGTGGGGAAGGATTAGCACCCCCACGACGCCCGTCAAAAGACGGCACTGACTAGTCTAGACTTAACTGTGGGTTCCTATTATTGGTTGTTTCTATCTTTAAGTATTTTCATGCCATTAAAATCTATTAATCTTTGAAATTAAGCAAATAAATAAGCAAAAAATGGATTTTGGATTTTTGAAGTAGGAATGTCGGGAATTGAACCCGTTTATTGTTTGTTCTCTTCTTGGGCTCCTCATGAGAGGATTTTCTTTAAAACTTACCATTAAAACGACTCAATTTAAAAAATGCTTTTGATGGGAACTTTCCCACTTTGAAAACTAAAACTGAAAATGACAGGAACTTTCCCTAAGAGAAACCTGGTGGGAACTTTCCCAATTTGCAAAAGAGCTAGATTGAATACTTTGAAAACTGATGGGAACTTTCCCAAGTTGAAAAGAGCTAAATTGAATACTTTAAAAAATTGATGGGAACTTTCCCAATTTAAAAAGAGCTAAATTGAATACTTTGAAAACTGATGGGAACTTTCCCGACTAGAAAACTTAAATTGAATGCTTTGGAGGTTGGTGGGAACTTTCCCAATTTTTTTTTTTTTTTAAAAGAGCTTGATTGAATGCTTTGAAGATTAGTGGGAACTTTCCCAATTTAAAAAATGAGCTTGATGAAATTCTTTTTTGATTTTTGAGTTTTGAAAAAAAAATTTGGATTTTTGAAAACCTTTTTATAAATTTTAAAATACCCAATTTTTCCTTTTGAATTTTTATCTTTTAAAACCAAAAGAGAACAATTTACAAACACAAACTCTTATTAATTTTGAAGAAAATGGTTTTATTCTATTTCAATTTTTTTTTTTACTTTGATTTTCTTTAACCATTAATTACAATTTCTAGGTCTAGCCTTAGATGCATGAATGCCAGTGATGCATGTTTTCCGATTACATGCAAATTTCTTTATCGAATAATTATACGAGGATTTCCTTCCGGGCACCCGCCATCATACTGGCTAAGACCCCCGTCCGGAAATTCCAAGCCTAGAAAGGATAAATTGAAACCGACAAAAGTTGTCTAAGTCCCTATTATCGTTCTATCATCGGATCCAAATTTTTAATATCACGTGACATGGCATAATTAAAAATTTATAGAAATAAATGTGAATGCATATGCTCAAATTAATCTAACATTTTTCTTTTTCTCTTTTTACTAATCTATCGACAATTAAACTATACTATGGAATTAAACTAATGCTAGAATCTCATTTTACACCAAATTATTAAAAATTAAACTAAATTACTTAAACTAATAATGAGATTAAATCTTAAATTAAACTAGTGTAAACTAGACTTGGCCCCAAATAGAAGAAAAACTAAAAGCCCATATGTATAAATTAAAAGCCCAAATGCAATAAGAATTGAAAGCCCAAATAATAACAGCCCAAAATAAATTTAAGGACCCTAAGCAAATTTAATGACTCAATATAAATTAAAGACCCAAGACAAATTTAGAAGCCCAAACTAGTTTATCCAAATACGAATGGGCCGACGGGTTGAGACCAATGAATTCGGGTTGGCTTGCACGGATCGGGTCGGAGCTAGCGGGTTAGTGTATATACTAAACCCTAGCTCTACTCTCCTCCAACATCTTCTTCTCCAATATTAGCCACCGTCGCCCCTTGCCTGACCGAGAATCACCAGCGCCTCCCCCCCCCCCCTTCACCGTAGTCGGCTAGATCCAATCTCAAACACCAAAAAAATCCTTCCTTTTGCCTCCAACCTCAAGACCCAAGTCTAAACTCCAAACACTCAACAAGTCCGACATTACCCGACACCTAAAAACCTTAAATCCAGTGAGAACAACCACCAAACAACCTAAAGCTTCTACTTTTCTTCACCCTCAACCCGTAATCGACGATGTAAGGGCTCAAAACGGGAGCTTCTACTAGATTCGAACTTGGGAACACCTAAAACTCCCTAGTGGGAAGCGGAAAGATGGAGCTTGAAGACTCGAGCCCACCAAGACGGTATGTAGTTTCACCGATCGACCCCTTTTCCTCAAGCTTCTGTTTTTGTTGAGATTTAAACCTATGCTTAGAACCCTGTTTTTTCAAGAACAGAATCCCTCCATTTTTTCCAATTCGTGTTCCCTTTTTTTTGTGTTGTAAAACTCTATAAGAACCCTATTGTTCTCCTCCCAACTATCCTCTCAACCATCGCCCTCTCCTTTTTTTTTTTAAAACCTCAAAAACTCTTCTCTTTTTTACCAATTATTTTTCTGTATTTGCTCTAAAAAAAATCTGGAACCCTCCCCTTTTCGACCTAGAACCCCTTTTACTGGAATGATGATGATTAGTATATATAGCCTCCAAAATGATCCCTCATCCTACGGTGAAGTTCCCTCTTCTTCAATCTCATGGTCCTCATTTTTTTGATTTATTGATTTCTATTAAATTAAATCCCTTTTGTTTGTTTCTGAGCAGGTGTCACCTTGAAGCTGAAATCGTGTCAAAGACCTCAGGTATTAACACGGTTTGTTCTCTCTCACTGCTTTGTCTTTTGTTGGTGTGCTGGTAGTGTAAGGAAATTTCCTCCTGCTTTCCTTATTTGTCTCGTTTTGGTCATGTTAATCTCTCTTTCTTGTAGGTGTGCTGAGGTGGACAACAAAGGTCCCAGATCCAATGACAGTTAGACACACTGTCTCAGGTAAATTTCTCCTCTTGCCTCTGTCTTGTCTTTTGTTTGCAATGTATTCTCTTCTAAATGAAACTAAATAGCTCAACCTAAATGAACTTGTGATTGAAAAGACTATAAAAGTTACTGTTCTGATATATTTCAACTGCCCGTATGAACTTGTTTAGTCTGCTCTACACTGAACTGAAAGTGTTATTATTTATGCCCTGCATTTTGCTTTTTCTACTGCCAAAATTGTGTGCCTTGCTCTGCTCTTGTGATTCCATGTTGATTGTGAAACTGATTCTGAATTTAATTTGGGTGCAAAGTGGTTCTTATCAAACTGTTTTCTTCATGTTGTTATACTAATGTGTATGTCGAAGTAACCGAAAATGCGAATTAATGAAACTAAGTAGAATGTATGTCCTAACTAAGGGAAAATGCAATGCAAATGCTTATGATACTGTTTTTTTCTTTTGAAGAATGTGTGTGTGTGTGTGTGAAATGGTGGATGTTAAATACTAATAGGAATATGCAATGCAGAAATTACTATGCATGTACGTGCTTAAAAATGAAGCTTTAAAGGAGAAGAGAAATTAATGCCATGATTTTTACTAAATGAATTGATGTAGTGTGAATGTTTGCCTGTGATGTGTGCTTGATGATATGTATGCAAATAAATGATTCTAAGCAGGATGCAAGTCCAAATTGAAAAAGATGTAATGTGACTGATTATGATGATTGAAGGTTACTGCACTTATGATTGTTTCTGTTGAATGATGACCTATTTCTGAGTGTTGGAAAACAAATGTGTGTGCTGTCTGGAGTGCTCTGTTTTTTTTTTTTTCTTGAGTGACAACTTGGGAATGTTATGTATGTTGTGGCTTAATGCTAAGTGGTTGCCTAAGTGCTTGTGGTTATTGTAATATAAATGATGGTCTGCTAAGTGCAACATGATAAAGAAGTAAATTGTTCTTTTCCTGATAGCCCTTAATCTGCTGAAATTTTAAGTTGCAATGTCTTGAAAATTACTGATCAGATTTCCAATGCGTTATCCTCGCTTCCTTTGCTGCACTTAGACACGTCTTGAGAAAACAGGGAATCTTGATGCCTCATTTTGCCTTGATGTATATGAAATGCTCTGTGACGTGTTTACCTTGCCGAAATGAGCACTTTTTGAATGTTAAATGCTTCTATGCATGCTGAATTTACTAACTTGTAGTAACCTGAGAATGATACTGTATAGTGTCATGTAAATGTATGCAGAAAAGAATGCAAAT
>AWUE01016712.1:0-18601 GCA_001974825.2 Corchorus olitorius
TTTTTCATTTTTAAGTTAATTGAAATGCAATGGTATGTGAAAGAGTGTATGAAATGGTTATCTACATGCTAAATGCTATGTGATATATGCTAGCTATTTGAAAACGTATGCTGAAATGAGGAAATGTGCAAAGAGAAACTGACTTAAAACCTAAGTTTGATAAATGCTGTGTCGAGATGCATGAATTCTTCTACAGTCCAAATGCCACATGATTGTGTGTAATGAATTGTTATGGAACATGTATGTAGGAAGTTGGCTGTCTATGTGTATATGGACATTGTGAAATCAAAGATGAGCATGTATGCCGAGTTTGGTAGTCAAAAGTGATGGCACAAGCTTGGCAAAAAGGGAGACAATGACTGCTACAAAGTTGGTGTTGTTCACAAGCAATAGAGAAAGCAAAGCTAAAAGGAGCCAAATTAAAGGGCCTGGGAATCAAGACAAGGGACTCGAATTTGGGGACTGGCAAAAGGAGAAGAGAATTTTATTCTTTCTTCTTTTCTTTTTTTTTTGTATTTTTCAAATACTTAAGATGTAAAAATATAAGACGTAACATGTGAATATAATTAAAAGCTATATTTTTTCTTTGATGGGAAATGACATTAACAAATAACAATTGACTCTCTTATGTATTTGGATTTTCTAGCCTATTAATCCCAAATTCAAAAGATATATATCCAATTAACAAACAAAGGCCCAAAGCAAATAGTAAAAGAAAGCCCAAAGAAATGGACTTGAACAAAAGATAAGAGAAATGGACTTGACCAAAAGATAAAGGAGAGGAAATAAACATGGGCTTAAGGATAAGTACCTAAATAATGATCTAAGAGGAAAAAGGATTTAAATTAAGTAAAGATTAATGACCCAGAGGAATAGGGATTTAAATTAAAATGAAGTACTAAAAATGGGTGTCTACACCAGCAACCATCAAGGCCAATGAAAGGCCTGTTACCTCAAAGCATGCCTTGCTTCAGTGCATTAAAGCACACATAAAATCTATCAAAAACTGCAGACTCACCAGAGGCATCTTCAACTTTAACCCTAACTGTACTAATTGGGTTTGAAGCTCTAATAGCAGCACCATAGTCCCATACCATGCCAAACTCCTTACTATAATTTTGCGAAAACCTCATCAAACAACTGTTTCTTGGCTCTTCTTACCATGGCAAAAGTTACATTGCGTTTATATTTCCTCCGGCATTCTTTAATAAGTTTACTACTCTGCATGAAAGGGTCATCTCTAAGCTCATCTCTAAATAGCTCAATAAACAACTTCTTGGTCATCCTTGGATTATAAAAGAGGTTGCAGTTATGATAACTATCTGGGTGCCATGTCTTGACTTGAAATGATTTCAAGTGCGTATCCATGGTCCCATATATCACCCAAGGACATCCAATGGTTGCGCACTTGACTCTTACAAAGTTCTTGTGATTCCTAGCCCATACAATACCCCTTCTGTCCTGAATGGCCACTAGAGAAACAACCCTTTTAAACTGTTCTGAGTTTGTAAACAACATTCCCGTTTCAATAAAGGGCTTCTCCGCTGTCTCATCAAACATTGGAAAATCACCTTTTTTCCTAGTTGCATCATCAATCATTTCATCTTCATCTTCCACAACTTGCCCAAACAACTCTTCCTCATAGTAGAAATCATCTTCAAACACCCCACCAGTAGCATTATCACCACCTTCCCCTAAATTATCATCAACTGCTGGGCCATCTCTTTCAGCATCATCCATATTGGCATTATTTTCAACAGCTGCAGTTGCCTTGCGTTGGCCCCTCAGTTCTCTCAAGATGTTTTCCCTACCATAAACTAATTCTTCATCATCACTGTCTTCCCCGAACCCAATATGTGTATAGTAAACTGGATCCACCCCTTCCACTTGGATTTCATGATCTGACTCAACTTCAATGTCAAACAAATTGACATCTTCACCGTCAGCATTCACACCAATGTTAGGGTTTTCACCATCCCTATTTACTTCCTCAACTCTTTCCTCAACTCTTTCTTCAACTCTTTCCTCAACTCCTTCTTCAACTCTTTCATGAACTCTTTCCTCAACTCTTTGTTCAACTGTTTGTTCAACTGGATCTGGAGCATTCTGGACAATATTATACCATTCATCAGCTTCTAGACCACCAAAATTAGTACCAGCAGCCTCAGCATTTATATCTTCAACTTCTACCTCATTTGCAATAACTGTTTCAACTTCTGCAACATTTTCTTCTACATTTTCCATAACATTTTCTTATATATTTTCAACACTTTCATCTACATCTTCCACAACATTTTCTTCTACATTTTTACCCAATTTTTGACCTAAATCTTCACCTCCTAAACCACCTAAATCCTCAACTCCTAACGCATGCCCTAAATTATCTCCCTCACCTGCTTCACCATCACCAATAGCTCCCTTAGCAGGAGGTGCTGGTAACTCAAGCCAAACTTCTACTTCTTCTATACCATGCTCAATAAACACTTCTATATATGAAGTTCCTAGGTAACATTTCACTAAACATGTCCATGGCAGAATCAACATTATTAACTTTCCTAAGTCCTTCATCTAACTTAAACCCAGGCCTTAGATAAAAGATATTCAAACTATTCAGATAACCATTCTCTCGACAGATAGCTTGTAACTCACCAAAACTAAATGCATCGAGAGCTAACCTTATATTATCCACAGTTTCATTGACATATTTCAGCCTTTTGCCATGCCATGCAAAGAACCCACCATGGTGCACCCTTAACGTGAAAAACTCTAAAGTCATCCTGTTTCATGACCATGAAAGATGGACTTATTAAAAAATATAAAATTTAACAGACAAAATTACAGTTCAAATCTTTCATTACTTTATTAATTTCTGTATTATTAAATTTTTTAATTGGTCCATCATCATCTTCGAAAGGGACATCTCACCAATATTTTAATGGTTTCATAAACAACTTTAAAATCAAAATCAACAACATCAATAATATAAAATAGGACGTTTTTTCCATAAAAAACATAACGAATAAACCAGACAAAGCCCCAAAATCGACTGAAACGCTAAACTATAAACGAACCCTCAACTATAAACGAAATACCCAATAAACCAGAAAACTAAAGAAATACAAACACATAACAACAAAAACTTCGAACGTACCTGCTATTAAAACAGAACCCACCGAATTTGATTAAACTTTTCACGAAACTACTCTGATTGTTCTATCAAATTTTGCCCAGATGAATTCGAACAAACCCACTCTCATATCTAACCCTAATCCATGGGAAATCGAACGACTTTTTTGTTATATTGAACTGAAACTATCGAATTCGAGGAGAGAAGTTAGAGAAAAGATTTTGGGTTTTTTTAGAATTTGGGAATTAGGGTTTTCTATCGGGGTAATTGAGGGGTTATTTCGGGTTAATGGGTTTTTACTTTATTTTCTTTTTATTTTATTTTCTTTTTCCGCCAAAACATAAAATACATGTTTCCCTCTCTTTTTCATATGCCATCTGGCAAAAATAATCCACGTGGTTATACTCACGCGGCGAAATTAGCGCGTGTTTTGCCAACAGACGGGACCGTCTGATTTTAACCTGTTTTGACACAACACGAAAACGTTAAATCCTAAATTGACACAAGAGCTAACGTTAGAACCTGAATTGTAGTTTGCGGCAAACGTTAGATCCCAAATTGCGCATTTAGCCGAACCGATCACCCGAGGTCCCTCACGTTAGCGAGCCGTGACAGACCCGTTAAACTTGATTACGTGGCACTAACACCGTTTAATTCGCTGACGTGGCATGTGACACGTGGCATAAAAATTAAATATTTTTATTTTAATATATTTTTTATTTAATTTTTTTAATAATAAAAAAATCAGAAAAATTTTTTCCACAAACACAAAAAACTTTTCTCTCTCCTCAATTAAACATCAAACACCCTTTTTTTCATGGACAAAGAATAACCCACTCCAAATCAAAAATTTAAATCAAACCCACAAAGATGAACAGGGGGATTGGCCCTTTATGAACAAGAGTATAAAGTAACAAGTTGACATCATAATCCCACTCTTTTCCACAACAAGAGTTTTTGATGGACAAGTTAAGTTTCTTGTTGCAGACAAGAATCCATGGTGGTGGCTCAACAAGTTTCAGAATTTGGTCCAAAAGTTGTCTAATTACGAAGTTGTCTATATTGATAATGAAACAGACATCCATTGTTTCAATAATGTGATTGTTGGCCTCAAACATAGTCCTCAAGAACTGAGTATCGATCCTTCGAAATCACCTGCATATTCCATGAAAGAGTTCAGGCAGTTGTTGAGAAATGCATACTCTTTAAACAAGATTGCTGCAATCAAGTTAGAGGATCATAAGTCAAGACCACCTTGGCTTCTGATTGTTTCCAGGAACAGAACAAGGTCATTTGCAAACACAGATGAAATTGCAGCAATGGGAAGAGACTTGGGATACCAAGTTGTTGTTGCAGAGGCTGATTCCAAGGTAGCAAGAGTAGCCCAAGTTGTGAATTCTTGTGATGTAATGATGGGAGTTCATGGAGCTGGCTTAACCAACATGGTTTTTCTTCCTGAGAATGCCATTTTGATTCAGATAAATCCTTTCGGAGTCATCGAATGGATTGTCAGAGATGGATTCAAATACACATTGTGGCTGCCGCCAACTTGTTCCTTTATACTCTTGTTCATAAAGGGTTAATCCCCTTGTTCATCTTTCTGACATTGATTTGATTTTGGTTTTGAGTGAGTTATTCTTTGTTCATGAGAAAAAGGGTGTTTGATCTTTAATTGAGGAGAGAGAAAAGTTTTTTGTGTTTGTGGAAAAAAATTCATTTTTTTATCATTAAAAAAAAATTCAATAAAAAATATATTAAAATAAAATTATTTAATTTTTATGCCACATGTCACATGCCACGTCAGCGAATTAGACGGCGTTAGTGCCACGTAAGCAAGTTTGACGAGTCTGTTACGGCTCACTAACGTGAGGGACCTCGGGTGATCGGTTCTGATAGTAGAGGGACGAATTTGTAGAAAAAAAAAGTATAGGGACCAAAATTAACATTTCGTATAGTACAGGGACCTCCCAGGTACTTTTACCTTATATAGTATAGTTTCTAGTTTTGGTTGAATTCTCATTTAGATGTTTGGGCATAGAGATTTATTTGAATTGTAATGAGATTTCACTAGGTTTATTTGTTGGCCCATAGAGCATTGTTTCGATAATGTAGCTAACCATGTAGCGGTATACGGATCATCCTGTACGTTTGTAATTAATCAACCAAGAAATTAAAATGATTCTTTGAAAAAATAAAAAATTTCTCAAAAGAAGATGTAAGAACTAAGAACAATTCCAATAGAGAAAGGAAAGTCGTGAAACAAAGAACTTCATTTTAGCTCCCCATCCAAACAACCCCTAACTCCCTCCAAAATTTAATTAAGGAAACCGTCGGTAGAGATGGTAAATAAAGCTGGCGCGAAACTAAGCTGCAAGATCTCAAAGCCTTTAGAGATCTAGTATATGGACTATAAAAGTATAAATCCACAAAATTCAACCCGAGCTTTCTGAAGTTTTTATCCCCAAAGCAAAAACGTGTAAGAAAGAACAAGATAATGAAGAACACGGCACAGTCTTGGTTCCTGGGTGGACCCAGCAGCGGCGGTGTCGATCAAGGGAAATCGCCGTCCTTGTTGGCGGATTGGAACGCCTACGCCGCTGCCCAAGACTCTGATTCTTCTGCTCTTGGCTTCGATCTCGAAGCCGCCGTGCGGAACACCTCCGATAAAGTCAGCGGCACCTTTAACGTGTACGTAATTCATACGAGATTAATACTAAGTAATAAAAACGTTGTCTTTTGCATGGGTTTTTCTTAACGGTTTATTGTTTGAGTTTATATTGTTTTTTTCTTTGTTTGGTGGATGGAGTAAAAGGGTATTTTTGTGTTGTTTATTTTGTTTGTTTAGAATTAGATTACTTAAGTCGATATTTTTTTTTTTTTTTGGGTTTTGATGAACTGGATTGAATATGGTTCATTTAGTCAGAAAAAGTTACCCTTTCAAGATGAACAAAGGGTTAAATGCAATATGTTATGGTTAACTATGGAAGAGGTGTCGTGTTTAGGATGCAATCAAGCTTAGCCGAGTAGTATGGTGCCAGGCTTTGATTTCAATTTAATCAGGCTTTAATATAATGAACTCAAGGACATTGAAGCTCGACTAGACCTTGAGCTCTGATTCTATAATTAATATGTTTGAAATTCTTTAAGAAGCTTGATAGTGAAAGGTTAGAGCTTGATTACCTTGACTTATTTTCATTCATAGTCAGGTTCTCGAGGGAAGGGGGCTAAGATTTATATAATGGAAAAGAGGTATCTCCTAGCTTCCATATTTTGAGCTTGTCACTTTCAATCTCGTTTTTGTCTATTGGATTGTTGAGTGAGAACAGTAGTCATCTAAACAGAGGCGAAAATGACAGATTCTGGAACCCATTTTGCATTTGCTGTTGCGCACAGTTTGAATGGTTGAGGTTTGATAAGTGAACATTCCATAAGGGAGCCATAGATGGATTCTTTAGTGTTTTTCCTATTCTGGGGAAACCTATGGAGAATTTATTTGCTTTTCATGTAGCTTGGTTACTTGTTATGGCAAAGCTTATATTTGACATATTGTTGGTTTGTAAAAGACTTGCCAATCGAAATCTTCTTTTCTATGTTGTTATTGTAGGATGCTAGTAAATTGCAAGATGCATCATAACAGTTCTGATAGTTGAATCTGGTTTACCCAATTTGCAAGTACTTGTGATTAAATTCATAAGGAAGTTTTGAAGTGAA
Organism: Corchorus olitorius; assembly: GCA_001974825.2. Taxonomy (NCBI): domain Eukaryota; kingdom Viridiplantae; phylum Streptophyta; class Magnoliopsida; order Malvales; family Malvaceae; genus Corchorus; species Corchorus olitorius. Next base: position 6,839 of record AWUE01016712.1, read on the forward strand.
GTAGATGGGTTGTTTATGATGTTCATGCTTTTAGTTATTTTGCAATCCGTGATTGGTCCCATTGATTCTATTAATATTTTCTCCTCCTAACTTCTGTAGTCTTCAAAGGTTTTCTTGCATTCTGCCTCTGCCACTGCTATTAGGTGATTGCTTTTCTTCATTTTCATGAGGATTATCAATGTGCTCTTGTGGATGCAATAGGTCTATTTTGAATGTGATGAAGATTAGAATGTGTGCTTTAGTGTAGCGTGCTGATAAATTTGGAGGGACACGATAGTTTTTGTTTTGATGATAAGAATGTCTCTTTTTAGATAAATTCTGGTTCATGGAGAGCATAAAAAGAGGAAAATCATTATCAGAACAGTCATGCTTAATTTTAGTTTGAGCTTTAATAAAATTTTCTCAGTAGTCATTATATTTTCTTGCATTTCAACAACTATGCTGATTTACCTCCTCAGGTTCTCAAAAGGAGTTAGAGACTTACCAGGCAGCTTTAAATCTGCAACTAGCAATGTCCCTTCTGGTAAATCCTTAATGTACTTCAGCTTGCTTCTTGCTGCTGGAGTGTTCTTCATCTTCATTGCATTCACCATGTTCCTTCCAGTGATAGTTTTGGTACCTCAGAAGTTTGCGATCTGCTTTACAATTGTTGTGCATTAATTGTTGGGTCATTCTTCGCTTTAAAAGGACCTCGAAATCAGCTTGTGCACATGTCCTCCAGAGAGGTATATTAATTTGTTGCTTTCTTTTTTCTTTATAAACATATTGATTAACCTAGTAAAAAATGCTATTTAAGGATCACACTATGAAAATAGAGAAAACTTTTCTTATTTTCTTTTCTTATAGCCTCTTAAAATAACTTGAATTTTTCTGTCTTTTTTGTTCACTTTCAGAGGCTGCCTTTTACATTGGGTTTTGTCGGCAGCATGGTGGGAACCATTTATGTTTCCATGTGGCTTCATAGCTATGTTCTTTCTGTTCTGTTCTCTGTGTTACAGGTATTAGCACCATATCAATCTGTATTTTGTTTGGTTTTCTTTCTCCCCTCTTGTCAGGGAAATGGGGTACTGGAATAGTGGCCAAGTGCCTTTATGCTAAGTTACTGTTATGACTGCCGGTTGCTAGCTGTTTTATGGCTTTGTAGTAGAATGCTTTCTTGACTACTAGCTGTTTTAAAAACATTGCAGATGCTGTGCACTCAAGTAAATCCCCTTTTCCATACAGTGCCTGCAATAAAATTTTATCGTAGATCTATAAGATAATAACCTAGTTCTTTAGTTATTTTGCCAGGATACTTATTGAAACAAATGTTATGCCCCTTACTACCAGCAATCGTTAACCTTTATTTTCACGTTGTATCAGTATGAAATTCTATATTAAAAGTGGTGAAACACAAGTTAGTGGAAATTGATGCCTTCTCAATCTTTTTTAGGTCATTTCGCTGTCATACTATGCTGTATCCTACTTCCCTGGAGGATCATCCGGATTGAAATTTCTCTCAGCTTCTCTTGCCTCATCAGTATTGAGATGCTTCAGGAGGTGATATTGGTGTCTCGTTGTTTCATATAGTAGCTTGGTCAATTTTTTTGGCTGATTAATTTGGTCAGTCATTACGTATTGCTTTATATGAGATTCAGATCATTCTAATATCATTTTTGTGCAACATTAGAAGTTATGTACAATCTTTCTTGGAGTAACTTCTGTCCAAATTATGAGATCTAGTTGAGTTGCCCTTCAAATGGTGAATTCAGATGTGATTCACCCTTATTGTTGCAGGCAGATAATGATTATTGTAAATTTTTCCTTCTAATCTAAAATCTAAACAACAAACATGTTTACAGAGTGCAATGTTTTCTATTATTTCTTTCTACTGTTTTATCATTTTGGAAGATGCTTTTGGTTTCTGTGGAAATATTTGTCTCATCTGCTTGAGAATGACAGATGATGATGAGCAAAGCTAGACTGATGCTTGATACACATTCAGTAATCTGCTTCTAATCCAGGTAAGGCCCCCAAAGAATCTGGAAGCTCAGTGATGGATTCTGCTAATCGGTCATACTTCCATCACAAATCATTTGTTATAACAGTTTGAATATGAATTCGAAAGATATGACATTTTTGGAACTGGTAAAGGGCAAATAACCTTTACTTCCTGGTTTCTCCCATCCGCCAAGTTGCTCTGATTCATGATTTGAAACTATGAAAGGGCAAAAAAATTGTTCCATTTCTCAAAGAAATATTTTCCATATGTAGAAAGTTGAGAAAGCTATACCCATGCCGGTTCAATAATTGTTACATTACATGAGTTTTCAATAATTGTTACATTACATGAGTTCTTAGGGAACCAAAAAAAAATAAAAATGAAACGTCAGGGCAATAAAGCTCATAAGTCATAGGGTTTTGCTAAATACCGTCCCATTTTTACTTATCACCGCCCCCCCCTTTGACAGTTTTGCCCTTTGCTTTATTTTCAAATTTTCAAATCCTCTGCAATCTTCAAGAACGCTCAAGAACATTTCTAATCTTCAAGAACACTAAATAACGTGGAATAACCAAAAATTCCGGAAATGGATTCACCATCGAACGAAAATTTATAATTAATAATTAAAAAAATAATAACCATAGGGCGGCATCACCATGGTCATGCCGCCCCAGGAGGGCGGCACCGGTTATTTTTTTATTTTTTAATTATTAATTATAAATTTTCGTTTGAATCCATTTCCGGAGTTCTTGGTTATTCCACGTTCTTTAGCGTTCTTGAAGATTAGAAATGTTCTTGAGCGTTCTTGAAATTAGAAAGTTTGAAGAAAATATGAAGAAAGGGCAAAAGTGTAAAAAGGGGGACGGTGATAAATAAAAAGGGGGCGGTGTTTAGCAATCCAGTAAGTCATATCTGCATTTTTTTCAAAGAAATTAAGCCAACATTGCATGGCGGTTGCGCTCTTGCAAATTGTCTTAACAGGAAGTCATATCTTTACAGTACTGTATCAATATGAACAAAGAGATTCTGATATATGACCAATGTTTCTAAATCTTTGTTTGGCTATTTGAGACTAAGTCAAAGCTTTAAAAACTCTCATCTTATGGATATATGAAGAGTACATATAATTTACATTTTACAGTACTTAATCAAGAAGAATATACAATGCGTAAAGTAGCCTGCAGAAGGATTTTGCCTTTTGTTTGAATGGAAATTGCAGAATGCAGATACTATTGCATTTCACTCAATCTTCCAAGCATGAAGAAACAGACTGAATTCGGATGTCATGGTGGGGCTTTTCATAGAATAATACCTGGATCCGGTGCTGGTATCACTGTCTGCGCCGTGGCCACTGCCTTCTATGTCACTTTCTGATTCAGCCGCGATGGGCTTGAATATGAACAATCCATGGCCTGTTCCTGGGCTGGCAAATAACCAGTCATGAACATCCCATAGCACTTGCACCGGCTGCTTATCTACCACAACCGTCTGATTTCCCCTGAATTTCCATTGCAGATTCTTAATATGAACTAACACCAACCCATCCATGCTGATCCACATTTCTGGGTCTTTTAACCCATTTGTTGAACTCTCTACAACGATCTCATGTTCTTTTCTTCTCTCATCAAATTTAGCCCTGGTTGCGAAACTTTTCTTGGCGAACACGTTTTCTTTCTTGTAGAACAAGAGAGGCTCAACCAAGGCAGGCCTTGATTTCGTTCTCTTGTAAGCCTTTTTCTTGTAATCTCCCAACAATAAAACGACTTCCTCATCAGCAACCAGCGCCACGTAATAATCGGACCCCGGTTGAGGGCCGGTGGTGAATTTAGCAGAACGGAGATCCCAATAAACATCCACAGGTTGGCCATCCACGTCAAAGGATTTATACCCTTTTTTGCTCCAGAAATGCCATGGCTTAAGATCAATCTTGCAAGTGTATTGAGAGTCTCCTTCCATACTATTGATAATAACGCTGAGAGAATAATTCATAAGATTCTTGCACCATAAAATGGTGACGGTTCGCCAGTAGCCTATTATATTGGTTTGATACACCAATGTGACGGTGGTCTGAGCATTTTTATGGTTTGTCTGAGGCTGAGGTTCTTCTGTTACTCTTTCTGCATAAAATGCTGAACTTCCAACAGATTGAGCTCTCATTGGAAATTGAAATGCCATTTCTAATTATAATAATATATATATATATATATATGATGCAATTCTGTGCTACGTATACCCTTTCTTTTGGATTTGCTACTTTTTGCATGTGCATGCAAATTCTGGATATATATATAATATAACAATCTCTTTCAATCTAAAAAAATGATGCAATTCTATTGCATCTCATCCTAAGTGGCCTGTCAGAACCTAACAATATATTGTTGATGGATTTGGGATTTGGGATTTGGGAAGTTTTCAGGAGATATTGAGCAGATCACCTAATTGGATCTCTGCAGGTCAGCTGATGTTTGAATATTGAATTTGGAGTTTGAAAAGAAAAGAAAAGAAACTAAGGAGTATGGGAACTTTGCCAGAAAATTGTTGAATCTGGGAAACAGACAGAATGAGGAACAGGGAAGGAATGATTGTCTGTCCAATGGAGGAAAAGTCTCAAATCTAGAGGTTGTAAGCAAAAAAGGTTGTCCGAAAAGATGGGGTTCTTAAATGTCCTCAAACTCAAACCCCATTTGCCATATAAAGTCGGTCAATTTGCCTTTATCCAACTCAACAACCCACAATTTTTCAACGGTGGTGATTATAAATTTGACCATCTTATCTTAACAGTAATTTTAAAATTTCTAACTACCGTGAAGTGGATAATAGTAAGCCCTAAATGAACACGCTTTCCAAAATAGGGCCATTGGAAATGCATTTTATACTATCATTTTAGCACTCCCAAGTCCAGTTAGTTTTCTTTGAGAATCTCACTGTTACTATCTCTATTATACATGGGAGATATTCTAGCCAAATTCTTAAACAAGTATAATGGTACAAACGCCATTTACACTACATCCTCGTTTTGATATGCTCTATTCTTCACTACCTCATGAGTTTCATGTTTATCTTTTCTATCCGCCTTTCCAGATGATCTCTTGCCACCGTATCTGAGAGCTTTTGGAATTCCTCCAATGTGGTTGTCAGAAGCATTAGCCTGAATGGCTTCTATATACAACAACTTCACCAGATTCCTAAAGCGGCGTCGGAATGTTGGTATCCGGGACATCGAAGATACAATTCCCTGCAACCTGTCCACAAAAGAAAATGGCATAATCAGTTTTTTAAGTAGCATGCTACATAAGAAATAACAATGCATAATTATATCAGGGGATGAGTTCAAAGATTTGTTTAGTTTTCGATATGGCTTTTATACCTTCTAATTATGGCTTGCAGCTGTGCTTTCCTGACATTATCACTTGAAGGATAATTGGAATCATTCCAGTCCTCGGGTGTTTCATTTTTGCAGCAGATAACCAGCTTCCTCAGGCAGGTTTCTTCATTTTCATCTAATTGGAGATTCTTTAATTGCTCTTTCATGATCAAGAGTGGTCCCATGAACCATTCGAAAACCCTGTCCCTTGGCATATTACTCCTTGTCAATTCCACATCATCACCTGAGAAATTTAAACACCTAACCATGATTGTAATCCATAACATTCCTCGACAAAGCTAATGGAAAAAATGAGAGAAGCAACATACTGATCACTAAGCCAGATGAGTTAGACTTAGCTGATGCCAGCAGACACTGAAATATGGACCAAACAGGAAGTCTTATGCTTAACTTCTTACAATTGCCCTTAATAAGGCATTCCTCAATGTCCTTGATACTGATGAGGCCCTCGCGAAGGAGTATCCTACCATTCACCTCACAAGATTTAAAAAGCCAGTCCCACACCTAAATAAGTGTGGAACATGATTGAGTTATTGTGCAGTACAAATTTAATCTGATATAAATATAGGTCAAAGAGTGGACCTGAATAGGTCCATAATGTTGGATTGGCCACTTCAACATTCTTGAGTTTTCAGAAAAGAGTTTTCTGCCGAAGGAAGCCTCTCCTCTGCTCTTCAGATCATCATAACTACTTTTATTGACCTTTTCAATCTCAGGGCTATGGTTCATGTTTCTACGATATCTGGGCCTGGCTGTCGAAAGCATGTCTTAGAATAAAATAATAGAACAAAATCCTGGCAGTACTGAGGAAAAGATTTATAACACTAAATAATTTTAGTTCCCTCTCTCTATAAAGACATCTTAGCAAAATTTAACTTGTACACTTGCTTACCTTGGCAGGCAGGATCCTTCCCTCAAGTAGAGTAAATCATTTACATATTCATCAAATAATGAAACTGCAGATATAATATAGGAAAGTCCCATGCACAGTGAATCTTCCTGCAATTTATTAGATGAAAACATGAGATCAATAGAAACAAAGAGTTTACACAGTCACTAACAGAGAGAGAAACTTTTCCAGACCTGATGCACAATAACTCCACCATAAAGTCCCAGAAAGAAGCTTGCAACAATAGCTGCCACTACAGCTCCAATAACAGCCAAAGGCCATAAAAGAATTGATAAACCAGCAAAGGGAACACACACTGTCTCCAAAAATGGTCCTTCTCTACCAATTAAATCTTCTAACAGCCTTTTCCATCCTCTGAACAACATGTATGGGCTTTTCCACAGAGCAAGAGCTGTAATCAGAGGCACATCGACTAACACGCCAATCAGGCCAACCAACAAAGAACCTGGCAATTTCGATAACCTTGCAAGAACAAAATGGAATAACTCTTAAGAATTTACTTACATGCAATGATGGCTATCATGCAGCAAAGACTAAAAAGGGAAGTCTCTCACTTTACATCCATGGGCTTCTCATCAGAGAGCATTTTTTCGCTTAGCTCATCCATGTAGGAGAAGTATGAGTGGAAGCAGAAATCTGTGAAGTCCACCACCACTGTGCAGCTTCCTTTTATCGTGGACAAACATCCATCCTGGCATGAAATTAGTAAGTTTACCCTTTGATTGATAATACCAAAATATATAGCATGGATTTTGCATACAGATGACAGAGAATGCAAAAGTTCCCAAGCTAAGTTAACATTCTAAACTTATGATCATGACTCTAAACAAGAACAATGAGCAAATACATCATACACTATGCAAAAGCTATGAGTCAGCATGCAAATGATGTATGCTGTAAGAGTAAGCAAAATAAGCTTTATTAAAACAGGCAAACAACTATAAGAATATTTTTGTTCAAGAATAGACAAGTCCTAACTTCCAAGGATCTTTCTATTGGACTGCAGTTAAACGGGAATATAATTGCCGGAGCAATGGCAGTTTGATCTAGCCTTATGGAAAGATAGCTTTTTTGATTCTTTAAACTGATTAGACTATTCCATCTAACAGAACAAAGCTGCATTAACAAATGATGATGCTTCCCCTCAGTAGTATAGATTAGAGAGGCATTATCGTCTAATTGTATTCCCCATGCAAGAAAGGAGATATGGGAAAAGGAATGTTCTAAAAGAATATAGATCAATCAGTTATCAATCCAAACAGAAATTCTTATTAACTTAAGAACACCACAAGTATTTCAGTCAGATAGCTTGTAGTGAAAGAAACAAACAGAGATAAACGCAGCGAAAAGAACTTACAACAAAACAGTGGTAGCATTTATCAACTGCATTCTCCCCAACAGCCTGAAAAGTTGCAATGAGTGGAGCAAAAACTCCATATGCTATACCACCTAAAAGGCTTCCAACAACTGCTATGACTGGCCACAGAACCAGCGGTACAATCAATGACACCAAAAGGGCAATCTTTAAAACCAGCCCCAGCCTCTTTGTTCTAAATTTACAAGTCAGAAAAGCAGAAATAAGGACACAAACAAAAAATCTGCACTTATCTAAAAAGTAGTACTAACAATATATGCAAGAGAACAAAAATGCATGGGAAGCAAACCTTGCAACACAGAAGTAAGTCCATAGAAAATGTGCAGGCCAAAGCCCTATCACAACCGCTGAATTCCCAATCACAATATATCCCACCACAACAGGAGAAATGATTGCAGCTGTCAACATAGAAATAGATGCAGGAAAAGACTAAATAAAGATACCCATTTTTTGCAAATAACTAATCTAACCATTCATCAGCATATGAAACTCTGCAATGTTCTCTAAAATCATGAACTAACTTCAGATATATCAGAAAGGGAAAGAAATATAAAATTGAAACATGGGTTTAGTACATAAAGAAAGAAACTGTAATGTGTATGTTACTGTTTTTCTTCTTTGCAACTCATCTGCTAGTTACCTTTGAGGAGGCCAAGGAGAAAGAGCAAAAGAAAGAAGGGAAGAAAGGAAAGAAAGCTCCAGAGTTTAGCCAAGAACCCCACTGGAACCTCCATGGTTGTTTCAAATGGAGGTTTGGGAGTGGGAGGATAATTTTGGAGGTTTTTGAAAGTCAATCAAGGGGAAGTAGTTATGCTTTTTCAACTGCCACAGTTCAAATTGCAGGAGCTGCATTGAATTGAAAGCTTTCCCTCTGTTCTTGTTTTTTCCCTAGTGTTTCTTTCTTCGATCAGATGAAAGCTGTGAAGGGAGGAAGAAAGTGTAAGAGAGAACACGTGGCAAGAGGAGGTGGTCCATTGGACACGTGGCGAGAGGAGGAGGTGTTGATGCGGGAAAACTCGCGGGAAAGTGTGCTTCGAGACGGTGACACCTCATCGCACTTTTTGGCGGGAACCTACCGACTTAGAAGGTTCACCTGACGTGGCAAAATTAAGGGTGCGATTGTAAATGTTGAATAATGAAAGTTGTTTATTTATATCTTGACCCTTGTAATTAGAATTTGAAATCAATTAATAGACCAAGAAATGTATTTTTTTCATTGTAGTCCTAGTCTTTTTTTTTTTTCTTTTGGGATAATTCCTAGCCTATCTAATTTCGTAGAGTGCATTGAGAGAAAAGATGTGCATGTATATATGTTTTTACAAACCCTCTATTAATTTGGAGTTTTATCACACTGGATTTTAAATGGAGAAATGTTGTCACAATGCTTATTTTTTTCAATTATAAGATTCAACCCTACGTTAGTTAATTGACATTCAATTCCTTTTACTTAGAGCTGGCAAAGTCGGGCCGATCAATTGTCCGAAACCAAATCCGATTCAACCCGATTTTACCAAAAAGGTCAACAAATCGTATTTGCTCAACTCGAAACTGAAAGTGAAAACTGACCCAATCCAAAAACGATCCGAAATTTTGGGTGATCGAACCCGAAATTACCCGAATCCAAAATGCCCCAAACCCGATCACCCCAACAGATTAACCCGAAATGACCCGAATTAGAATTATTTATATTTAAATTATAAAATAAATTAGCAAACATTATATATAGGTTTAAATTCTATTAGGATCATCCTAAAAATGAGTGTTTTTAGGATTCCATTAGAATGATGCCACCTAATCAAATTTGAATCATCATCAAATCCTAATTTACACCCTACCACATCTAATTAAATTTTTATGTTTTATCTTAACCTAATCTTAACCTTAGTTAAAATTGAATAATTTTAATATTTTATTAATAAATTTTATTTTTAACTTACTTCTTTTTTACTTGTAACGTGACTTTTTCTTTAATAAATTTTGTTTTTTCCTTATAACGTGACTCTCTTTTTTTTTTCACATTAAGATTGGTTTGGATGTGAAACAAAATTTTTTTTCTTTACTAGTGGCAAATTAATTTAATTAGTTTAAAACAAATCCAAATTATGAGTCATGAGAAAAATAAGTTATTTAACAAAAAAAAAGACTAGAAAACCAAGATATATAAATTCTTGGTTGTAGCGATATTGTAATATACAATTAGAATGAATATAATGTACTAGAACTAAAGTAATAAAAATTTTGACAAAAAAAAAAACAAAAGTAATAAAAATAAGATTTTAGACTCTTACATTTGTCTTCAACTTTCTTAACTAAGGTTAAGATTATGTTTTATTAATTAATAAAACATAAAAATTTAATTAGATGTGGTAGGGTGTAAATTAGGATGTGATGATGATTCAAACTTGATTACGTGGCACCATCATAATGGAATCATTAAAATCCCCCTTTTTAGGATGATCCTAATAGAATTTAAATCGTTATATATTTGATAGTTTTAATCCAATTTTACCACATCAAATCTCATGATATTTATTGCTATTTTTTTTAGTCTTTGATTGAAACTATACCATTAATATTGATTACAAATAATAGAAATTAGTTTTACTTTGATTATTAAAATTAAATTAATATTTTTCTAACTATTTAAATATTTATACTTTAATATAATATAGTTCATATAAAATTAGGTGTAATGCAATTCAATCCCCAAAGTCTCACATTTGTTCAAATTAGGGTTTGATAGATTTTAATTTGTTTAATTTAAATTCTGCATTTTCATAATTTGTTTAATTTAATGTTTAATTATTTTTAATTTGAAATAATATATACTATATATTATTTTTAGTGGTTATGGAAATTACTTAAAGGCCAAATTGAGGATTAATGTGGTGGCTCCTTTAGGCTTTTTTTGGTCTTTTCTCACTTTTCGGGTGACTAAAAAGGCCCTCGATGAATTTCCTCCCTTACTTTTCCTGCTGCCCTTTTTTGTAATTTACTATTTTTATATTTATGATTAAGTGTGTTTTAATTACATATTAATTGTGTGTGGATATTAGGATTTACCGGTTCAACTCCACTGTCGGAATTCCAAAGGACTGGTGCTATAAATGTATCTGCAATAATGGTTGATTCATGAATAAACTATTGACATTCCAATTTTGTTTTCCTTTCGTCTTCATTTCTATTTGGTGGGTTTCTTCTTTACTAATATTTCTCTGAATTGGTTTCACATGGACTCCGTTTTGTTTCCTAAAATTTCCAAATGGACATTGATAAGATCATTCCATTTAATTTAGCAGCGCCTTAGGATGACATAACCTAAAATGGAGAATTTTCACTTCTCACCGCAATATTTTGAGGTAAATCTGGACTTGTTTGGATTTATATTATAGTTAGCCAATGCTAAGTACAATGATTTTGTGATGCATTGTGTAAATTACATATATTCCTGCAAATACCCTCAACTAATTCAAATTTCCTACGACAACTATACATGCTCGTTTATAATTAATTTTCATTCATTAGTTTACATTAGTGTTAAAACATATGCATTGCATATTTAATTTAAGTTAATTTAAATTTTAAATGTTGCGGTTAATTTAGTTTAAATATTTAATTTATATTAGTCAAGGATCATTGGATCAAGTTATTGTTCAATTTTGATTCTTATATAAAATGTAACTATAAATATTTGTGCCGATTAATTAAGACTTGAGTCTCTAAGATTGGAATTATTAGTTATATTAATATTAATGTACTTTACTTTGATCCTTAAACTGAACTTTTGAACCATGAAGGTATAAAACTAAAAACCATCGATAAATTGTATAATTAATGTCAAATTGACAAATTTAATGAATCGATATGGAAAGACTAATTGTATTTTCTATAGTAAAAATTTAATATAAAGTTATTGAACAAATGTTACAAAAAAGAGTTAGTTGAAAGACTAATAGTATAAAATAAAATCATTGTTATAGACGATACCGGCTTTGTTATAACTACAATTTAAAAAGAATTTTTATTAATTCCAAATTATAAGAATAGAAGCCGAAATTTGATTTAAATTCCGAAAAAACGCAAACTTGAATGACTCGAATCAAATTTGAAAC
>AWUE01016715.1:0-25185 GCA_001974825.2 Corchorus olitorius
ACCAAAGGATCAAAAGTATTAAGAATTTAGCTACTCATGGATTCGGGAAAATCCATGAGCGGCATAAGAGTACTTACAGGACCTTGGAAGGGCGAAATCTCCTTGAAAAAAACCTAGGTATGCCGCACCACCCTATAGCTAAAGAGGGTGGCGGCACCCTTTGCCTAAAAACTAGAAGAAAGCCTAGAAAATAAATCTAAAGAGAATTATGTGAATTGGTGTGTGATTTGTGATACAGGAGGTGCCTATTTATAGTGGAAATAACCCTAGGAATTCCAATCCTAACTTGGAAAGGAGTCTAGGCCGGTTTTAGGGTCTAACTTGGACTCCAAGTTGGATTAAAAGTCTTCCTAGAGTAGAATCCAAGTCACAATAGGATTCTGAATTTTTGCTGAATTCGTGCAAAAACTTCAACGACATTTTCGGGCTTGAAAACGGCAGAACTGGATCTTGGACTTCAAAGGAAAGTTGTAGATCTCGGAGTTAGCTTTCCAACGAGTACTCATGGGCTTCAATCGGAGGTCTGAGCAGAAAGTTATGAATTTTCTACCAAAACTGCTCCTGAATCCTAATCCTGTTAGGACTAGAATCGGGAATCTACGGGATTTTGATATTTCCTTGGATTTAGGATTCATTAATTGAGATTTTAATTCCAATTAATATCTTATATGGGTTAAGTATCTTCCCATATAAATTATCCATAAATACCAAAGCTTGAGGGCTTATCTATGGCTTGTCTTCAATTAAAGCTCCAATTCTTCAATTCTTCCTCTTGAAATAAATCTTCAATGGTCTTCAAGTCTTCAATTAAGTCTTCAAATGGTCTTCAAACACGAACTTCGAATTTCCAAATCTATGCTCAAAATTGCTTTGCTCAAATCTATGTAAAAAGTCATCAAAATAGCTACAAAAATAGTGAAAAATAATAATTTCTTAATTTCACATCACTTAAAGACTAAAAACACAAATATTAATAAAATAGCATATAATTAAGCATAAATGGGACTAAAAACATAGTAAAATAGTCATAAAAATAGGGTCTTTTTTAGCTCAATCAGTAGTACTCCAAATCAATCAAAATATGAACACATAAGATGAAACATAGGGATAAGAAACATATTCAAACAGAAAAATCAAATTATTAAGAACAAAAGTCTCACCATAGATTCATTGATCAAAAATACCGAAGGAAAAGAAGTATAAGAGTTTACCTACTCATGGATTGTTTCCAATCCATGAGAGGCTGGAAAACTTACAAAGAAAATAGGAAGAGAAGAGGGAGGCGGCGGCCTCCTCTTCAAAATTGCAAATCCTTCGAAAATAAAAAGAGATAAAAACTATTCTATGTGTCTACGGTTTCTAGGATAAGAGGGTTTATATAGGGGACTGCCTAGGGTTTAATTTAGAGTTGTAGCTGACTTAAACTAACCCTAGGGACGTTCTGGGCTGTTCTCCATATCTTCAAGCTGACCCAAATAAGTTATATGGGCTCAATTGATCAAAAACGCAAGTCAGGCCCAAGACAGATTCTGTCCGCAGACTTCAGGGGCATTTTCGTCCATGAAAAAGTCAGATATGGGCTTCGACCAAAACACAAAAGTTGTAGCTCTTGGAGTTAGCTTTCCAACGCATGTTCATACGCCTCGTTTGGAGCTCTGGATCAAAAGTTATGGCTGTTTTACCGAACTGTCGCCAAATCTGGAAAGTATTGAAGTAGCTTCAAGAGGAAGTGACATGAAAGTGTCGACGCTGGCTGCTGGGCGCGCGCGGGACAAGGACTCCGACTCTACCTGGGCGCCCACATGGTTTCCTTGAGCACCCATGTGGTTTGCTTGAGAACCCAGGTGGGCAGTGTCACGACTCCAGCTGGGTGCCCACATGATTTGTCTGAAGACCCATGTGTTTCGCCTGATCACCCAGATGGGCTGTGTCATAGCTCATCACCTTGACATGTCTTCTTGTCTTGAACTTGTCTTTGCTCCTTTGTCTTGAAAACACCAAGAAATCAACTTTATGACTTTGATAAGTATAAAATTGACTCTTTAAGCTCTTCAATCACGAACATGATGGCTCCATTCTTCATCCAAAATTTCCTTGGAAAATATTTGTGTCATAAATCATCCAAAAAGATTCTATAAAGATACAAAATTGGTGATTTTGCACTTTTCTTTTTGTCAACACCTATGAACACAATTATAACCAATATAAGGCATAATCAAATATAAAACACTCAACAAACATATGAAAAAGCTAATAAAAATATGTATGATTTTGGTCTGATCATATACCTTGGTTGATCTCACTGTTCGTTTACTACTTGGATTGTTTGATGGGTAATTGGGTATTGCCTAGCTCTATCCTTTATTCTCTTCTACTCTTAATTATGTTGATTCTTAATTAATTGACGATGGAATTGAGATTTGATTAAAAAAACTTTAATATATATTCAATAGAGAATAATTTACATCTCTTCGATACATCAAATGAACAATTTACGGATAAATCTGACATATGCACCCTTCAAATTATTATCCAATAAATCTGATATATGGTCATCAACTTCAATTGTGCAAATTTTCCAATAAAAAAGGTCACTTTCAAAATTAGCAAAGTGAATAGGATTATACAGGAAAGACTTAAAATCCAATTAAGCTAGTGGCTCCGCTTAAAGACAATGACACGTCATTTTCAAGATTTTATAACACGAGCTGATAATAACGAGGTTACTTCACTTACGCACATGCATTGGTGCGTATATTTGCGTCCAAAATAAATGCAAAGACGAGCTATGCCAGCAATATCCCACAATTTTTCTTATAATCTATCTCTACTATACATAAAAACACAAATAAGCGCAAACTTTATATTTTTCTGTAATATTTTTTTAAAACATATTTCTAAATTGTCATTATCAAAATATATTTTAATTATAACATTATTAAATTACAATATATAAAATTGACATTATTGGAATTTAATAAAATTGCCATTATTAAAAATTAATTTTCAATTCCTACATTAAATTAATATGTGATAATGGAAAATTTATAATTCCTACGTTAAATTAATATGTGATAATAATGGAAATTTTATAGTTATATATATAATTTCAATTTTAATGGCTTTAGGTATTAGTTATGAGTTGTTGATGCCAAAATAGTCGAGGCCCAATATCGAGGTAGATGGAGCTCCGAGTGGTCTGTAAGAGAGTAAACCGTGAGAAAAGGGTCCCCCGGTTGGCTGGAGGGTACCCTCTCCAATGATCAAGTCAATGGGATCCTCATTAAGTGCAGTAAGAGTTGAGAGCTTATGAGCTTTCTGAGAAGTCATAGCTTAGATGTTACCTTATATATATGAGGCCTTGAGTGTGATTTTGGGTTTTAAGTGGTAAGTGGGCCTTGGACCCAATTTAGTAGTGCTCAACAATTGCCCTCCAGCCGTGAGGGCTGTTATACAGTGACTGAACGAAACGGCTTCCGCTTAAGCATCGAGTGGGTGAGTGGGTGTTCTGGTTGAGGAACTGACTTGCTTTCATGCTTGCTCTTCCTAAGGAGTCTTAATCTTGCCCCCTAGTGGTTTTATGGGTTGAGAGAGACGATTTTTGGTCATGTCTCTTTACCAAGCCAAAGCAATTAGGTTCCTTGGAGCTGGTTCTTTTCTTGCTATAGTCTATTTGGCACAAAAGGAATCGTTGTTTGCATGAGAACTTGTGGTGTGCCGGATGCGGTGGTGGCGAGTTGTAAGGACTTAATGCAAAATTTTAATAATTCTTAGTCGGCTATAGGGAGTGTTCAAGTGCAGCAGCAAGTAGTTTGGACTCTTCTACCGAATGGCATAATCAAAGTCAACACAGATGCCTCTTTTGATAGCTCCCGACGTGTGGCTGTTTTGGGGATAGTGTGTCGTGACTCAAATGGTTCAATTCAGCTTCTAAGCAAATTGGCAACGTGGCAGATTCTCTTAATGGAGAAATCTATGCTACACGGTTTGGTTTACATGTTGCGCTTGCTAGTGGCTTTGAACATTGCATTATGGATAGTGATTCTTTGTTGGGGATTATGGAGATCCAGAAACAGGGTCCTGTGCTTTGGGAAGGTGGTGCTCTAATAGATGAGGTTAGGATGTTTTAGCTTTTTTCTTCAGTGATTGTTCTTTTATATCATTGTTAAGAGGAAAGCTAATATGTTGGCACATAATTAGCTAAATACAATGGTGTATTAGGAATTGATTATGTGTGGTGTGGGGAAATTCCTCCAGACGTTTGTAATCCCGACTCTCCATGAGTTGATTTTTATCTAATGAAATTGAAGATTTATACTAAAAAAGGTATAAGTTATTATAATTAGAAAATTTGCTTCTTGCTGCGTTCAGAAAAAAATTTGCTTCTTTGAGAAAATTTGCCGCTGGCTTCCGTGTAAGTTTCAAATTTAATAAGGTTGTGTTTTTCAGTTAAATTTGTTGTGTTATTCTTGATGTTGTTTAACCAATTGGTTGAACTTAATAGTAGCAGTTAGTCAGCCATGATAAATTCATGTCAATTATCCTCACCCTCTGACATTTAAAGAATCAACTACGTACTACGTGATCATCCATATTCTAATTTTGAGTTACATGCAAAAATATTCTAATTATGAGTTTTTAAACAAGGCCAATTAGTCCAAATCTTCTTTGGTTGCAATAAAAAAAACAAAATCTTGATTTTCTTAATTTTAGTTCGACAAAGTTTTGATTTTGTCGACTCCTAAAAAAATTATTAAAAGGTTTTGATAATGACAAATAAGAAATTATTTGATTGTAATGAGATTTAAAATATTGTATTCCCTAAAAAAATTTAGGGTATATTTTTTTCCAACAATTTAATTTTGTTATATCATAATAATTTGATGTTTTAACTTTTAATTAATTTCAATTATTTTAATAACTTTTTAGTTCAATCGCGTTCAGTCACGTGCAATGTGTTGGGAGAGACCCGGGCCCTGTCTGCTGCACCAAGGCCACCGAATAGTCCCCATATACATGTCGAACACCAACTTGAACCCAAAAGCCTAGACTAATGGTTTCTTGGGTCCTTCATGTATATAAGCTACTCTAACAACCCATCTCTTCATGATGTGGGATGTTCCCTCATAAGTGAATCCTTAACAATCTCCCCCGATTCACTTGTGAGTCCTCATCTCTCTCCAGTGCGGCCCAACCCGTCAAGTCTTAAGCCGATTACCGGCCATCCAAGACTTAACCCGTGGAGTGCATGGGGTCCAACACTCCACAATTGCATACCCCTGGATGGTCACACCATGTTCACTGTGCTCATGGGCCACACACGATCAAGTCTAACCGAGCTTTGATACCACTTCTTAGGAGAGACCCGGGCCCTGTCTGCTGCACCAAGCCCCACCGAGTAGCATCATATACATGTCAGACACCAACCTGAACCCAAAAACCTAGACTAATGGTTTCTTGGGTCCTTCATGTATATAAGCTACTCTAACAACCCATCTCTTTATGGATGTGGGATGTTCCCTCACATGTGAATCCTTAACACAACGCACGTGAAACCGAAAACTAATAATCTATAAATTAATCAACATATCTCTCTAGTCTAGTTATATTATTATTATTATTATTATTATTATTTAAAATCAAGGGACAAGCCTCCACATACTCCAATCGATAGGCGAAATTTAAATTTGAAAAATCCGCAGATGAAAATCCAATGAGTCTATAAATTCTTGAAAGGGTTAGTAACTTGCCCTGAAATTAATGATGTGATAACCTATCTTAAAAAATTTTTAATAAAGGCATCCTCAACCTTTGTTAACCTAAAATTAATGTCTTTCGTGCTGGATAACAAAATATTGGACTTATCTTTCTTACCAACTGAAGTAATCAATATGTAAAAATTTGTTGATCAGTGTTCTATTCTAATTTCTAAGATTCCAAAAAGGCTTAGGCGGCCCTAAAGGGTGCTCAAAGTCTGTTAACTAATTGAAGACCCAATATCAATTGTTTAATTAATCGAAAAGTCATATGCTTTCATTTACAATAAGTTACTAACTGAAAAGAATAAAAAAAATATTTGTCAAAATGAGTCTTTTGCCAAAAATGAATGGTTAGTACTTGGTTAGTTTAAAGCAGCCGGGTATCAGTAATGGCAAAAATATGACACCATTTAATTAAATTCGTCATGTTGTACAAAGTCATTGCGAAAGTTCTTGCTAGCAGACTTAGCAAAGTGATGGAAGAAGTCATTGGGGATAGTCAATTTGCTTTTATCAAAGGGAGACAAATCCTAGATTGTTCCTTGGTGGCCAATGAGATTGTTGACGAAATGAAGAAAAGTGGTATAGGTGGTATTTTTTTCAAGGTTGATTTTGAGAAAGCATTTGATAGTGTTGATTGGGGGTTTCTAAATTTTGCTATGAGAAAGTTGGGTTTTGGAGAGAAATGGATTAGGTGGGTTATGAATTGTGTGTCCACTGCAAAGATTTCTATTTTGGTGAATGGCTCCCAACAAGACAATTTAGTATGAGTAGAGGGTTAAGACAAGGATGTCCTCTTTCCCCCTTTTTATTCAACATTGTAGGAGAGATGCTGAATGTTATCATGAAGGGTGCAATGTCCAAAGGTTTGTTTAGTGGTGTTACCGTTGGTAATGATACTAACGAAATTTACCTTCTCCAGTATGCTGATGATACGCTAATCTTTTGTAAGCCTTTGATGGAGCAGATTATCAACATTAAACGGGTTTTGAGGTGTTTTCAATTGATGTCAGGTTTGAAAATTAATTTCAATAAAAGCAGGCTATGTGGCATTGGAGTTGATAGTCAAATTCTTAGAGAGTGGGCTGAGTTGATTAATTGTAGGACAGAGATGATCCCTTGCATGTATTTGGGGCTACTTTTAGGTGCCAATCCAAGTTCAAAGGCGGTGTGGAAGCCAGTTTTTGACAGATTTCAAGCACGTTTGGCTGTGTGGAAAGGAAAGTTCTTGTCGATGGGAGGAAGAGTGACCCTTCTAAAGTCTGTGTTAACGAGCTTACCGACTTATTACATGTCGTTGTTCCCTATGCCATGTGGGGTAAAGGAAATGCTTGACAAAATTCAAAGAAGATTTCTATGGTCTGGTAATTCTGAAAGAAGGAAAATACATATGGTGGATTGGGATAGTATTTGCAAGCCAAAAGAAGCAGGGGGACTTGGAGTTGTGAATCTAAAGGTAAAAAATAGAGCACTATTTAACAAATGGATTTGGAGGTATAGTGAAGAGGAGAACAGTCTGTGGCGGAATGTAATTAAAGAAAAAACCAGAGGTTCCGATAATGATTTGCTGCCTATCGTAAATAGGAGATGCTCCTCAATGTGGACAAAAATTATCCAACCTCTTCAAGAAGATGGGAGAAGTTCGAATGTCCTTCAAGGTATGGCTGCTTCAGTTGGAAATGGTGAGTTGATTAATTTTTGGGAAGACAAGTGGACTGGTGATTTAATCTTGAAAACCGCCTTTCCAAGGGTCTTTGCGTTAGCATGCAATAAGGCTGGTAAAGTAAAAGATTTTGGTTTTTGGCATGATGAAAAGTGGTCATGGAATGTAACGCTTAGAAGAGCTCCCTTTGATTGGGAAGTGCAGCAGTGGGAGAGTTTTCGGAAAATACTTGAAGAGTATGTTCTGCTTCCAAATTATAAGGATAAGCTTATATGGAAAAATACCGTTTCTGGCCATTACTCTGCTAAATCCTATTACAAGACTGTTGTACTTCAAGAGAATACACAAAATAGGGTATGGAAGCTTGTTTGGAAAGGGCATGCACCTCCCAAAGTCGAAGTGTTTCTTTGGCAAGTGTTGATAAAGAAGGTGGCTGTTAAAGTTGAATTGGTGAGGAGGGGTTTGCTTAATATGGAAGATGCCATGTGTCCCTTGTGTGGTGACCTGCATGAAATTGTTTATCACCTTTTCTTAAATTGTAGGTGTACTTGGCCTATTTGGAATAATATTTGCTCCACTTGGAATATTCATTGGGTCATGCCAGGTGAAACCTTACTTGCTTTCTCTGCTTGGTGCGGTGCCAATAAAAATTGTGTGTGGCAATTGTTTTTTCCTGCAGTTTTATGGTCTATTTGGGTGGCTAGAAATGATGTGGTCTTTAATGGGAAATCGTTTGATACTCTCCAAGTAATTAGCAATGTCAAATTCAGAATTGCTACTTGGTGCAAGGCAAGATGGCCTGATAAACATGCTCATTTTAGTGATATTTTCAGATTTCCAAATCTGGTGGAGTTTGAAAATTTGGATAGAGCAAATGTGGCAAACTTGGTGTGGATGAGGCCTAATTTAGGACAAATGAAGTTTAATGTTGATGGCTCGGCAAGAGGGCAGCCTGGCTTTGCGGGCATTGGTGGTGTTTTAAGAGACAATTCCAGCAGTACAAAGTTGGTTTTCTCTAAGGCGATTGGCGAGGCTGATTCAAATTTGGCCGAACTTATGGCGATAAAAGAGGCTTTCTTGATTTTCTGTGCTACAGAGTGGGCTTCAAGTAATGAGTTGGTTATTGAAAGTGATTCTTCCAATGCGGTTAAGTGGGTTAATGATCCTCATTCTTCCCCATAAAGACTTAGGAAGCTCAGTATGCAGATTGAAAACCTCAAGACCAAACTTCACTCTTGGAGCATTAATCATATCTCAAGGACCATTAATGATATTGCTGATGGACTAGCAAAAGCAGGAGTGGATCGTGATAATGATTTGATTTTCTTCTTCAATTAGGAGAATGGAGCTCAAGCAAGGAGTGGAAGATAGAAAGTGACTTAAGAAGCTGCTCAATGGGTTATTGTTGCTGTTTTCTGTCTTTTTATTTTGTTTTTTTTCTGCTCCTTTGTTTGGTTTTAATGGAGTAGGATTGCATTTGGATGTACTGTTCTTTTTGGACAATCTCCTTTTCCATCTTTTTCTAAATAAAATTCTTTCTTGCTTTTCAAAAAAAAAAAAAATTAAATTCGTCATACAAGTCTTCGGGTGAAGGATGACACCATCCTTCTTATTTTAAGTCCAAGCTGAGTTAGCTTTCTTTAGTTTAGTTTATTAATTTCCTTCTTAGTTTAGTTCATTAATTAATGATAAGCTTACATGTAGTAAAGGAATGTGAGTTTGCTTCGGTTGTTTGGAATATTGCCAAGAGATGTTTTGAAAAGGAAAGTAATGAGGACAGTTTACACAGGAAAGTGATGAATTTTTTGGCAATCTGTTAGGGAATGATCTAGCTCTTGTTTTGGCATGGGCTGTTTGGAATGACTGAAACACTGAACTCCATGATAACACACACCAAGATCCTCAGCTTACGGTGGCTTTCGTTCGTGCCTACTTGCTGGAATTCCAGCGCTGCCAACATGTTGCTGCCTTGACTTCAAAACCGACTGGTCGGGTTGCTTGGCAAGCACCGCCACAGGGAGTAGTAAAGGTGAATTTTGATGGTTCTTTCAATAGTTCTTCGAAGACAGGCAGCTTTGGTGTAATCGCACGAGACTGCGATGGAATGGTCTTAGGCGCTGTTGCAGGGAAGCTGGACACATTACCTGATTCGTTTACAGCCGAATGTTTTGTTGCTCTTAAAGCCATCATATGGGCGAAAGACATGAGTTTCAGCAGTATCTATTTGGAGGGAGATGCTTTGACAATCATTCGGAAGGTGACTACTCCAACTATGGATCTTTCCCCTATCGGTCCATACATCGCCGAGATTAAACTTCTTAGCTCTTTGTTTGTTGCTTGTTCTTTCTCTCATGTTCATCGCGAGGGTAATGCCACTGCTCACGCTTTGGCAAGTTTAGGCTCCTCTCTCTTAGAAGAAACAGTTTGGATAGAGGAAGTTCCTGTTTCGATTGTAGATGTTTTTCAAAGAGATTGTAATTTCTCATCTGTTGAATGAACGAAATCTACAATTATTTTTCTCAAAAAAAAAAATACTCTCCCTTATAATATTTAACCTGTCAAGATTTGTCCTTAATTGAGAACTTTGAGATCGACGAAGCAACCTTTTCTATAATTACCAATTAACTAATGATAATTATTTGGAGATTCTAAGAAGCTACTCTAACTTTAAAATTCACCAGTTAACAGTCCTCAAACCTATTGAATATTGATATGTAGAATTTGACATTAGATTTGCATTGGACGCATCAAATTTCTCCTTGAGAGTTTTCACGATAAAAACTAAATGACAGCACAAGGCGTGCCAGTCAATTTGTTAAAATTGACAAAGGGTTGAAGAAACGTAAATGATGGGTATCGTATTCCACCAAAGATAAAAATCATAAAAAACCTATAGACATAGTATCATTTTAATTATCTTTCCTAAAATTGTATTAAACTAAAATGGGGGTTTCTATGAAGAAAGTGATTAAACTAAATAAATAACAAAATGAACTAGTAGGGAGATTAAAGAAACAATTAAATAGATATTCTAATTTCAAGACAATCGCACTCTTGGAATAAAAGGATTTGATCATTGGCATCAATTAATATCTAATTTATAAATAGATGGCGTAGATTCAAGGGCGGAACCAAAAAACAATATTGGGGTAGCCAAAATAAAATATTAATAGCCATGTTTAATTAGTAACCATGTTTCTTTTGGATTTACAAAGAGAATGAAAAAAAGGCTTGTAGGGTAAGCCTTTACTTTTTGTGAGTTTTCATAGTGACTAAGTGGTAAAGGAAACAAATTGTGAACACTAATAATAAATAGACACATAGCTACTAATTAAACAACCCCACTTTAACCATTCTCTTTAGATTTTATCTTTAGATTTTGACCATCTGTGTACTTTTTTCTTAACCAAATTTTTTTTGGGGTAGCCAACAATTTTTTCTAGGGATAGCAATTTCTACTTTTTTAAGCCCTTTCTATATATTTTTTATTGCTTTGCACACTATGAGTAGTTCCGCCCCTGCGTAGATTGACGTCATCGACCATTAATCCCTATCTTTTCTTAGTCTTCATTAGTCATGACTCACGCCTTAAACTAAATCCTAACAAATGTACTAACCTGGTTCCAAACGTCTACTAGATTCAAGTAACTCGTTGCTTTAAGAACTAGAAAATCTTAACCCATCATAGATAATGTTCACTAATATAGTCAACATTCAACCTATAATAAAGATTGTCTTAGAGGGCTACTCTAAGTTGTTACTTGTGATTTGATAACCTACGATTGCATATAGGAATCTCATCTAACAATAGAAAACATACCTAATTACAATAGATGGCCATTCTACATAATCAAGCATGAAACCATTCAAATAATTCAGAGAAAATTGAAATACTTACAAGATAGATGAATAAACGCAGAGCCTCACAAATCAAATACCCAAGAGATTGAAAGTCTTAAAATTCAATTAACTAGAAAAGAAAGAGTACAAAATAACTAAGAATGAAGAAAACCTCCATTCTTGAGTTTGGAGAAAAGTAAAACTAATGTAAAACCTAGAATTACGAACTTAAAAACTAAAATCTTAACTGGCGGCTAACCCCTTAAATAAGGGTTTTGACCTAACTAAAATAATTAATTATAAAATTACAAAATTCCCTAATAAATAAAATAACTAACAAAATTAAGTATAGGGGTATTGGAGTCTTTCCATAGGCCCAAATAAGTAGAGATATCCAGCTAGGAAAAGTTTTGGCCCAAAAGAGGTTGAAACCCACGTTATTTCCAATTTCTAGATTTGCTCCCGCACAACCTGGTTCGACCCTGGTGAAGGTCGAGTTCAACCTTTCTGAAGGTTGAAACAGAATTTTTTAGCAAAGCTCTAAATAACTCCAAAGTAACTCCTTTTGCCTTCAAGCAGTCCAACATGTACCTAAAACATAAATATGAACAAATTAAGCATCAAATACATAAAAATAGGCACATAATCAAATCAAATTAACATATGAAATATAGGAAAATATGTTCCTAACAAATTCCCTCACACTTAGATCTTGCTAGTCCCAAGCAAGCTAGAAAACAAAACAAAGACTAAAAACTTAAAGAAAACTAAACTAAAGCAAACAAATGCATATGCAAACAAACACTTTAAAATCAAAAGGAAAATTGCATGCAACAAATGACTTACTTCCACTTTCGTAGGCACACGGTTGTTTTTATTGTAAACCACAAACCTTTAAACCTTTAAGCGTTCGTAGAGGAGGAGTATAGTCTTTTGAGGGCTTACTTAACTAGAATGACACCGACAAACATTATGTAAAAAAATTTCACCAGAGAAGCAAAAGTTTAAAAAGCAAAAATTTTTGAAAAATTTTAAAATTCCTTTTGAAAAGCCTTCTCTAGTAAAAAGAATGCAAAGAAAGGATCTTTAAAATAGACATTTCCCTCCCCCAAATTTAAATAACACATGGTCCTCAATGCGAAAGTAGCTCAAATAATCAACAAAAAATGTGTTTTATTCAAAAAGAGTTTAAAATGTGGAGCACAGAAATGGTCATCTCAAAAATTCATCCACTAATTCTAGAAAAGTATAGTAGAGGTTTGTAAAAATTCAAAAGTAATATAAATCAAATAAGAAGATGCTCAAAAATTCAATCAAAATATTATAGGGTTCATCATACCTTAATAGGTATTAATAATCCACTCATTATAGTATACTTACCATAGGCTTGCAAGACTATCCAAGCTCCACTCAAAATTAGCTCAAAATGAAATAAAGCATAGTATACACAAGAACTAGAATGCATTAATAATAAGGGTTGTAATGGGGCTAATGGGTAAAGTGGACTATCAAAGAAAGGGTAAATGATATATCAAAAACATCTTAAGAAAGGTGAAGTTAAAATAATCATGCGCAAATATATTAATGAGTAGCCCAAAACTTGGCTCCAAGAACATCAACTTTCTTCCTTCTTAACTTTACCATAAACTATTGTTGCGTCAAAAATCTCTTTGAATAGAGCTTTTGCGAAAAACTTATTAGCAGCGCGGGGCGTGCCAGTCATTTTGCTGAAAATGACAAAGAGGTTGTAGAAACATTTTGGTGGTGCGCGTAGCACAAGAAAGTAGATCAGAGCGAGTGAATTGCGGGAACTGGATAAAAGTCACACCAGAGCATTTAAATCATCGATCCCAAATTGATTCTCAAAAGTAAAACGTTTCAAAATATTTCTTACTTAAAATGAGATTGAAATAACAAGCTGATTGTTATTCATATGGAAAAAACATGTAACAAATGTTTTAACGTCCTGAGACGAGATTGAAAGAGAAGAAAAACTCGCAGAGAGTTGATTTAATGTCCTGAGACGAGATTAAAATAGAGAAATATTGAAGAACGAGGCTGGCTCATGTTGAGAAAAGATAGATTTTGCAGGGTTGCTGCAGAAAGTGGCGCAGGGCCAGAGAAAATAAGCGCGAAGCTTAGTTTTTTGCGCGGAGCAAGTTTGTAGCTGTGGAAGCGTTTTGAACTTAAGGGGGAGGTCCCTATATATAGGGGGCGGCTTATGCTTGGTAACAAAGCAGACGATTTGCTGCAAACTTGCTGACTAAGTATATGTTGCGATCCGACTTAACTTGCTTACTTGACTTCCTTCTCTGACGATTCAAGGAACCTTCCTGGAAGAGACTGAGAGGTTCTGACATGACTTTCAAAGCTGGCTATAATCCATGACTTGATCAAAGCCGACCATCACATATCCTGCATGATCTTGACGCCATTTTCACCATCTTGACACAATCCATCTTGACCTGGGCTTCAGTTGTTTTTGCACTGTAACTTGATTTGCTGACAAAGTAGCCAAAACGAACCTAAATTCGAACATGAAACATTAGGCCATGAAATTGATCATAACTTAGCCATTATTGGCCTTTGGTTCGATCAAACAGAGGTCAAATGAGAAAAATGACTAAACTGGGGTGGAAAGCCATATGTCCTTAATTGAAAGACTTGCAAAAGTTGTCAGAAAATGGTCAAAATAGGCTAAGCATGAAATTGACTTGCATTTAACCATAATATGATATTAATAACATGACTTCATGCAAATTATGTCATATCGAGCTCCAATTTGACATTTTCCGAGCAGGTGTCCTTAATTGAAAACCACAGAAAAGTTATGGCTGATGTCAGATTAAGCCCAAATTTCACCAATATGGTTCGAATACCATATTGAAAACTGTGAAAAAATCTGGTCGAAATTGGCAAGTTCTTCATGGTGAAATTGGTTTCACACCCCAAACTGTCCTTAATTGAAAACTGTGAATAAGTTTTTCATCTTAAGTCAGAATGAGATGAATTTTACCAGAATGTTCTATGTCAAGGATCATCATGGTATATGACTTGTTGAAATCGCACCAACCTAGCCCTCTCAATTCCATCAATTTCGCCTTTTGTCCTTAATTGAACAAAAAGCAAAAGTTGAATTTTAAGCTAATTTCGATGATGATCAAATTAGGGTATGGACGGTTGGGACTAGGTATTTAATGTGTCAAACAACATGCCACATATCTAAATTAGATATGGCATTAAGTGTTTTCATGAATTTAGGAATGGTCGTCACATAAGAATTAAGTCTCTGTTAATCTTGAAAATCATGTAAGATAACTTTAGTTCTTTTCTGACCATCATTATTGAGCTAATAATAATTATGAAATAATTATTATTATTCAATAATTATTCCTTAATTTCAGCCCAATATTAGGAAATTAGGAAAATAAAATCACTTTCTTAATTGATTTATGATTATGGTGGCACCAAATCTGACTAAGCTTAGGATTTTAGATTAAATCTGAGCCACTCATCTTGTTCTAACATTATCAAGGACATAAATTTACCCTCAAGTGTAATTTGAGGTATCAACAATGCCCCCGTCAAGCCTAATTCCTTAAATAAAAGGAGTTGGACTTGATTATAAATAGGTAAGGCCGAATTTGACCCCCCTTATAGGCTATCATCGTCGACCTTCACCCTTGCTCTACTCAAATTCGAAAATTGCAGAAACTTTGAAGCATCAATGGCGCCTCAAAACAACAATCTTCGGGGCCAAAACAACTCCAATCGGCATGCACCATCATCAAGCAATCATAGCCGAAGCTCACCCTCACTTGATGTAGCCGAATTTTCGACCAAAGCAAGAGGAAATTTATCAACTTCAGCCAACAGCTCCCATGCTCCAATCCATGCTCAAACAACATTGAAATCAATGGTGGTAACACCCAATTCGGCATCTCCACAAGGTACAAGCTTTAATTTACTCAATTTGATTTTAATTTGAGCAATTTAGGGCATATATGCGGCAAACCCTAGATGAACCACGTAAGAATGTTGAATTGATGATGAAATTAGGGCTTGAACATGTTGACATGCTCATTTGATCAACTTGAAACAATTCGGCCTAGGTGTAGTCCAAATTGCATGTAATTTTCGGCATAAACCCTAGTTTTTGCCAATAATTGTACCAAATTAGATCAATTCATGAAATCATGGAGTTAATTGCATGAAATTATGATCAAAATTGGATGAAGAACCAAACCCTAAGGACGCCGCAAACCCTAATTGCATTAAGGCGGCAAAATTGTTTTTAGCCCCTAAGGTTTCCTAGGTTTCGGCCTATTTGCAATTTAGACCAAAACTTTAAAAAAAAAATTAGTAAAAATTAATTAATTCAGCATATTATGTAAAACAATTGCCAAAAACAATTAATTTGATGAAAAATAAAAATAATCAAACATGTCGTACATGCTTTTCTGATTACTTTCGTTTTCATGCAGTGAGAGGAGCAGCAACTGAATCTGACGAAGTTAAAACTTTAGATATACTAAAACAACTTGTCAAGGATTCCAAGAAAGATATTGAGTTTACAACGATGTCATCACTCCTTTCTTTACTGCATTACCTCCTGCTAAGTTCGACTATCACTATCCATTGCACGCAACATTACCTTTTCAGGATAAGACTTATAATCTTCACCGATGGGTAGTAAGATCTTTGTCATGGCCATCGTATCTTCCTGAATGGGGTCACTAGGTAGATAGGGTTGTCAAACATCATGAAGATGTATCGTCAACAAGATCTGTTTGCCTTTGTTTTATTGACGAAGCGCAAATTTGCATATGATGGGGCTATCCTTGGCGCACTCCGCACTTTCTGGAATAGATGCTGGAATTACTTCCATCTCCCATGTGGTCCAATGTCTGTCTCCTTGCTTGACATCGCAGCAATCACTGGACTCCCTGTTGATGGTGAAGGAATCTCATGTGTTTCTTCTTTAAGTGCTGAAGACGACCCTCTTTATCACATTATTTTGTCTGATAGGCCTCTTATTACCAAGTTCATCACTGATCATTCTAATTTTAACGACACTTTTCTTGAAAAAAAAAAGAACTTACTGCTTTCATGTTATGCATGATTTACAAGTTCATCGTTGGAACTCCATCACGTGCCTGCACTAGCGAATACATTCGTCTTGCCAAGCTGATGGCTTCAGGGAAACGACTTGCCCTTGGTCAATATGTCCTAGGTGTCACGCCCCGACCCGAAAGTCGAGTACGGACAACCACCGTGTCACCTTGAAACACGTGCCGACCGGTCACGCATTCCAAAGCAACACGAAGCGTCAATATCAGATCAAAAATTAAGAAAACATGAATTAAATATAAATTTAAAATACTGAAGTTTTCAAATCAAAGTAAATGAATTTAAAATACTGAAGTTTTCAAATCAAAGTAAATGCGGATTCATTAAAATCGACAATAGCGATAAAAATATTCCATCAACCGAAAACAAAGTCAAATCCAGATAATAAATCAATAGACAAGAAACAAGGCACAATGTTGACAATAAAAAGAGACAATGCCAGTGGGACCCGTTATGTAGTGAGAAGTACCTCTAAGAGCAGTGAATACAGCCTACGCCACCGACTCGACCGCCAAAGAAAACGCAGAAACCAAACTACCCTGAAAACACAGCAAGTAATCGAGGGGTGAGTAAACGATTGTACCCCGTGAGTGAGCCACCCTCAAAAGGGGACCAGAAGAGGGTGGGGTGCACTCACAACCAAAACTGTAAATAAAACCAGGTTACAAAAACATGGTTAGCAATAAAGCAAGTACGTAAAATCATGTATCATTTTCATAAAACAAATGGGCTGCCAATAAAACCTATCCAGAGTGACCTTGGCCCGAGTCAACCTCTGGAACCGTTAGGGGCATTTTCGTCATAATCAAATAATATAATAAAAATTACAATTTTCTTATTTTTCCCAAACAAGCCTGTTCCCCTGACGTTGGCCTGGGTGCGGTACTGCATGGTGCCCGTAGCACACCTAGTTTAGCTTCCCCATGCACACGCCGAACCGGTACATATATATGCCATGTCGGGCCTGGAGCGACGAACCATGTGGATCCAAATCAAACCATGGTCCGCCAAATAAGTCCAACTACTAGCTAGTATGCCACCAAAACAAGCCATACGTACTCCCTAGACTGCATCCAGTCCACGAGTCCCCGTATGTTTCTAATTGTGTCATAATCAAAACCAAGAGTCATTCATGCACCCAAAATAATTTATTAAAACCATTTATAAAATATATTAATAAAAGCAGTAATTAAATATTTCCTCAACGGGTTCTCCGTTGAGGACTGCCCACTCACAGTTCAGGGGACTCGTACACCCCCAAAGTCAATCCACTGTGAGCCTAGCCAATGTCTCGATCAGCGCCTCAGCCGTCTGATTGAGAAGCACGTGCATCACAAGAAAAATCATTAAAAGCAGTATCATAATCAAGGTTTATAAACCACAAGAACACAAAGACAATCAACCAGAACCAGGGTTAAAACCAAAGTACCAAAACAGTCAGATAAAATAGAATGAAATCACAAGAAACACATAACCCAACCCCATGATCTAAATTAAACGATCTTAGCATGTTTATATAAGTCTTTCAAGGTTGTAAGATGAGTTTCGAGTTCGTAATACACAATTTAGAGTTCAACTAATCATTTCTAGCGTCTAAGCGCAAAATTGTAATTTAGTCAATCAGGGGGTAAAATGGTAATTCTAGCCGACCAAGGGCAAAACAATAATTTTGACATCTTAAAGCTGTTACAGTGATCCTCTAACCTTACATGTTCAAATAACGTGATTAGATAAGTCAAATCCTTTTCTGGGGGCAAATTTGTAATTATCCTCTTTCAAGGGTAAAACGGTCATTTGCACTAATATTGGTTTCATAACGTACACATGAATTCATTGATGTGAGAAACATAGTCAAATTCTCACAATTCCACCCTTAAGGGTAATTTCGTAAATTTGATGGCTAAGGGGCATAATGGTAATATCGACAAATCGAGGGTAACATAGTAATTTTACCCAAACGAGTCACTACGGTATCTTTCCAATCCTGAATACGCGATCTTCAAGTTTAAGTACATGCATCGCGCTCTAAGGGGCAGAATAGTAAATTTGCCTATCAAGGGTATTTCGGTAAATTTCCTCTCTTTTAAAGTACAGTGATGTTTCTTACATGTTATAGTTGTGACCCTAATCGGTTGGATTCGAAATTGCACCTCAACGGAATAAAATAGTGCACTTTGGCTACTTAGGGGCAATATGGTAATTTGGCATTGTTAAGGGTAAAACCGTAACTTTGTCTTTCAGGGGCTCTATCGTCAATTAGCATCTCATATTCCAAATCTGTACACTTAAACTCGAAATTTGATGTTTTAAGGGTTGTAATTTAACAATCTAAGGGCAATTTAGTAATTTTACCCATCCAAGGGTAAAATAGTAACTTCATTTACTAATTTATTAAACCCCAAATTCATTATTATTTATTTATTTATTTATTTCATTTGGGTCAAGCCCATTATTTTCTCTAATTTTTCTTTTCCTTTTCTTTCTTTTTATCTTCTTCTTCTTCTTTTAAATAGGCCCAAGCCGTTTGGGCCTTGGTCACTTTTTTTTTCCTACTATTACTTTTTAGATTGGGCCTAGCCCATTTGGTCCAAAGCCTATTTCTTTTCTTTTCTTTTTCTTCAATTTTTTTTTTCAATTGAGTCGCAACATGGCAATTCTAATAAATCAAATAAAAGAAATAATCCTGGTATTACAATTCTACCCTCCTTACAGAAAATTTCGTCCACGAAATTTAAACGCAATCATAATTCAATCCTCAGATAGGTATGAACATGGTCTCGTTATTACCCATTCTGTTCACATGTTATTCTCTTCAAATTCATCCCTTCTATGGATAACATTTTCATGAAACTTTTCTAGATTCTATGTCCCTTCTCTCATCATTCAAGGCTTCGATCCAATTTAAATATAAATTGCAATCTATAAAAATCCAATTGTACTTTTCATAACCAGACTCCTTCTGCAAATTTAGAATTTTCATGACCACGTTAGTCATCTTCAGCTTTAGTTGAAATTTATTCCAAGATCTCATGAAAATGCCTTTCGTAATACTAGTCATCAATTGTAAATCATCGAATCCTTCATTCAAGTATCAACAAATCTATTTTACAATCTTGATTTATCCTTGCCCTTTCTAGTTAACCCTTACTTCTCAGTATTTTCATCAATTATATTACCTTTAAAAGTTATCTTCCACTGATTCTGTACTACTTCAGTGAAGCCTTAAAGCCCTTACTTCCAGTGCTTCAAACATAATCAAACTACACTAACCTGATAGTTGTTATTGTAAACAAATTCCAACGAGAGAAACTTCTGTTTTTACTTGAAAAGTTATATCACATACTTACAAGGCATCTATTAAGATTCAAATGGTCATTTCATTTTATCCATTTCGTGTAGGGTGGAATGGAGTACCGACTATAACTTCCTTTTCATATAATATAACCTTAGTTTAAAATTGCATTGTGATTCATAATACCAGATTGACCCTTGGTCACGTGACATCCATGTTTCTTTACATTCGTCCACTGATTAACTAACTCCTCGTCTTACATCAAGATCAACTATAGTTGTTGGCATACAAGATTGTTGTAACATGCCTTGCATTGTCTTATTTCAAGCCAAAGTACCAATCACTTTCTTCAATTCCATATGTAACTCCATTTTCTTGAACAACCTTAATACTCTAAATCTTGTTACCAAGCCTTCCACCAAAATCCCAGGGTTTACGATATTGATAGTTGGGCATAGGCCCGACTACACACTTGGGAAAACTTCTTGCTACTGTAATACGTCTGTGTGTGTGTTGGAGATAAATGAGCGCATTATTAGAAAGTTATCCTTCCCTAGCGTTGGATGACTTTCAACATAATGCGTCTACCAGACGCTAACCTTCATTTGGTGGTAGAACCCATCATGCTTCAACTTAATCTTAACTCCAATCATATTCGTAAATTTCAATTTGAATACTTGCAACTCTTATAATTGTTATATATCCATCACTTTTCCTCAAATCGGTATTACCTTTTTGATCTTATAAGGAAACACAAACCTGACTTGCTACAGATTTGGGGCATGTGTTTTCTAATGCTCCTTCAGCCGACGAGTATTAAGAGCAATCACTAATTGATTGACATCGGTCCTTCTTCCATACATTACTGACTTTTACAGTCGTCAGTACTATTTTCCAACAATTATTGAAATATGAGCTCCTTGAAAGCTTGAATAAACTAGTAGCCATTAGTTCCATTCGATAAGCACTCTTTAGTAACCAAACGATCTATCAAAATAATGATCAATATATCTATTAGACTTAGCGTCAGTACAATTCAATTGATTACAACAATCATTTCTTTTCTAAGCCAAGGTTCGACTCCAAATTGTGGAGTTCGAATATTCTCCAAGTGTTGGTACAACCCCATTATGTATCGTCCTTTGAACTTATCTATAACCCTTTATTTCTTTACAATCATCTTATTCCAGTATATCCTTCATCTTTAAAATTTTCTTATTCCATATGTCAAAACCGAACCAACACTAGTATGATAGATACAACTCAAAACCAGCTTAAAATCTTCATGATAGTTTCCAACCATTCGTTTTCTCAAACTAAATTTCAATCTTTGGTAATCCAACCCAAAAAATTTCATCACGTACCATTGAAAAACAATTGACGTTAATTATATCTCAACATTTATGTGACTTTGCAGTCAACCTGAGGCTCTCACATAATTTGGAGAACACTTACTAACGTAATTGCCTTTAATCAATTCTTAATGACAAACTTCTATCCCCATTCGTTTTTACTAGCAATAGATCAGCTCATGAAGAGGTACCAACTTGGAAAGATATAGTTCAAACCCTTCTTCTTTAACTCTAGCTCAGTTGTATTCTTCAGACGCCACTTCACGTTGCAAAATTTTAATTCAGAACAACAACGAGAAACACTACTAGGGCAAATCCAGCAACTCCCCGATGAATACTTTCAGAATTTCCTCAATTACCAAAACATAGTAATTATTTAGACCAATGTTAGCTCATTCTTTAACATGAACCTTCTAATCTGATCGTCAATCTTGAACACTTATTATTTACTTAAAACATTGTTAGTGTCGTAGGCGATATACAAGATTGGGAATCCAACGCAATAAGGAGTCAATGGTAGGATTCGAATCGAATGAAAAGCCGTTATCGGGTCTTACTAGTTAGGATAAGGCAAACGTGGAAATGACACAGGTGCGAACGACAAGTTTCAAGTATTTTCCTATAAGTAATTGTGTAGAGGACAAATGGTCCGAGAATTCATATTCCTCAATTTGATTTCTTAACGAGGTCAAATCGCAATGAGTATGCCCTCGTCGGTAAAGATCACGTTCTGGTGGCATGAATCTCTAAAAGAGTAACGTGTTTCGAATTTAGACAACAGAAACAGAGAAGAGACACGGAAATTAGGACCAGAAACAAAGTCATTTGAAGAGACACGATGTTAGTATTAAAAACAAGGTAAACCAAACATTTTAACTTTAAAACAAAAAATAATTTGGAACGGCAGAAGGACACCTAAGTGTCCGGAACTTATCCTAAGCTCACTACAGGCCCACTGGACTTATGATACAAGGAAAACAACCAGATGCTCTGATACCAATAAAGTTCTCACGTCCCGACCCGAAAGTCGAGCACGGACAACCGCCGTGTCATCTCGAAACACGTGCCGGCCAGTCACGCATTCCAAAGCAACACGAAGCGTCAATATCATATCAAAAATTAAGAAAACATGAGTTAAATATAAATTTAAAATACTGAAGTTTTCAAATCAAAGTAAATGTGGATTCATTAAAATCGACAATAGCGATAAAAATATTCCATCAACCGAAAACAAAGTAAAATCCAGATAATAAATCAATAGACAAGAAACAAGACACAATGTTGACAATGAAAAGAGACAATGCTAGTAGGACCCGTTATGTAGTGAGAAGTACCTCTAAGAGCAGTGAATACAGTCTACACCACCGACTCGACCGCCAAAGAAAACGTAGAGACCTAACTACCCTGAAAACACAGCAAGTAATCGAGGGGTGAGTATACTAATTTACCCCGTGAGTGAGCAACCCTCAAACGAGGACCAGAAGAGGGTGGGGTGCACTTACAACGAAAACTGTAAATAAAACCAGGTTACAAAAACATGGTTAGCAATAAAGCAAGTACGTAAAATCATGTATCATTTTCATAAAACAAATGGGCTGCCAATAAAACCTATCCAGAGTGACATTGGCCCGAGTCAACCTCCGGAACCGTTAGGGGCATTTTCGTCATAATCTAATAATATAATAAAAATTACGATTTTCTTATTTTCCCAAACAGGCTCGTTACCCTGACGTTGGCCTGGGTCCGGTACTGCATGGTGGCCGCAGCACACCCAGTTTAGCTCCCCCATGCACAGGCCGAACCGGTACATATTTGTGGTGTATCGGGCCGGGAGCGACGAACCATGTGGATCCAAATCAAACCTTGGTCCGCCAAATAAGTCCAACTACTAGCTAGTATAACACCAAAACAAGCCATACGTACTCCCTGAACTGCGTCCAGTCCACGAGTCCCCGTATGCTTTCTAATTGTGTCATGATCAAAACCAAGAGTCATTCATGCACCCAAAATAATTTATTAAAACCATTTATAAAACATATTAATAAAAGCAGTAATTAAATATTTCCTTAACGGGTTCTCCGTTGAGGACATCCCACTCACAGTTCAGGGGACTCGTACACCCCCAAAGTCAATCCACTGTGAGCCTAGCCAATGTCTCGATCAGCGCCTCAGCCGTCTGATTGAGAAGCACGTGCAACACAAGAAAAATCATTAAAACCAGTATCATAATCAAGGTTTATAAACCACAGGAACACAAAGACAATCAACCAGAACCAGGGTTAAAACCAAAATACCAAAACAGTCAGATAAAATAAGATAAAATCACAAGAAACACATAACCCAACCCCATGATCTAAATTAAACGATCTTAGCATGTTTATATAAGTCTTTCAAGGTTGTAAGATGAGTTTCGAGTTCGTAATACACAATTTAGAGTTCAACTAATCATTTCTAGCGTCTAAGCGCAAAATTGTAATTTAGTCAATCAGGGGGTAAAATGGTAATTTTAGCCGACCAAGGGCAAAACAATAATTTTGACATCTTAAAGCTGTTACAGTGATCCTC
The DNA here is from genome assembly GCA_001974825.2 of Corchorus olitorius. Classification (NCBI taxonomy): domain Eukaryota; kingdom Viridiplantae; phylum Streptophyta; class Magnoliopsida; order Malvales; family Malvaceae; genus Corchorus; species Corchorus olitorius. The sequence goes on from AWUE01016715.1 coordinate 23,602, forward strand.
TAACCTTACATGTTCAAATAACGTGATTAGATAAGTCAAATCCTTTTCTGGATGCAAATTTGTAATTATCCTGATTCGAGGGTAAAACGATCATTTGCACTATTATTGGTTTTATAACGTACATATGAATTCATTGATGTGAGAAACATAGTCAAATTCTCACAATTCCACCCTTAAGGGTAATTTCGTAAATTTGATGGCTAAGGGGCATAATGGTAATATCGACAGAGCGAGGGTAACATAGTAATTTTACCCAAACGAGTCACTACGGTAGCTTTCCAATCTTGAATACGCAATTTTCAAGTTTAATTACATGTATCGCGCTCTTAGGGGCAAAATAGTAAATTTGGCTATCAAGGGTATTTCGGTAAATTTTCACTCTCTTAAAGTACGGTGATGTTCCTTACATGTTATAGTTGTGACCCTAATCGGTTGGATTCGATTGCACCTCAATGGAATAAAATATTGCACTTTGGCTACTTAGGGGCAATATGGTAATTTGGCATTGTTAAGGGTAAAACCGTAAAATTGTCTTTTAGGGGCTCTATCATCAATTAGTATCTCGTATTCCAAATCTATACAGTTAAACTCGAAATTTGATGTTCTAAGGGTTGTAATTTATCAATCTAAGGGCAATTTAGTCATTTTACCCATCCAAGGGTAAAATAATAACTTTATTTACTACTTTATTAAATCCCAAATTCATTATTATTATTTATTTAATTCATTTGGATCAAGCCCATTATCTTCTTTTTCTTTTAAATAGGCCCAAGCCGTTTGGGCCTTGGTCACTTTTTTTTTCCTACTATTACTTTTTAGATTGGGCCTAGCCCATTTAGTCCAAAGCCTATTTCATTTCTTTTCCCCTTTTTCCTTTCTTTTTCTTCATTTCCTTTTTTTTTTTTTGGGCCTTAGGCTTGGCCCAAGCTGGCTAGGCCTAGCTGCTGGGCTGCATGCGGCCAACCAGCAAGCTGCTGGCTGTTTGGGCCGGCCACTGGCCATGCCGGACGGTCATCGGAATCTGGAATTTTCCAGATTCCAGCAGCACCTCATTTCACTCATTTACACCATTTTTTTCAACCATTTTAAGTCCTTTTTTTTTTTTTGCCTTTTCTAACTTCCAACACATGAGATTAACTCCCAAAACAATATAAACATTTAATCATCTTCAAAACATCAATTCAATCAACAATCTCAATACAAACTTAACTTCAATATTCAAAATCAAACTTACCCACTACATCTATTTGCAATAGCTCCAATGCTCTTCTCCTCTCACAATAAAGTTCCAAAGCTTCCCCTTTGATTCTTCCATGAATAAATCATCATCCACTCCTCCAACAAAAAAATAAATCAATTTAAATTCATTTCAACATTATAAATTCCAAATAAAAACTCCAAAGTCTCTTACTTACCTATTCTCCAAAAGTCTCCAATTTCTCCAATAAACACCAACTTTTATGCCAAGATTTGAAATGGGTTGATGAAAGAATTGTCTATCTTCCATTGCATGTTAATTTCACCAACAAATTTATGGAGCATTGAAGAGAGAGAGAGAGAGAGAGAGAGAGAGAGAGAGAGAGA
>AWUE01016716.1:0-16715 GCA_001974825.2 Corchorus olitorius
AGAGAGAGAGAGGGAGGGAGCTCTTGTAGAGAGAGAAAATGAAAATGGATGTGACGGGAATAAGAGAGAAGATGGGAGGTGATTTTGTTGTAGCAAACAACTTGGAAAAATTACCAAATGGTCCCCTTGCCTCTACACTCTTTAAAATGGAGTCCCATAATTTTTTTTTCAATTGAGTCCCAACATGGCAATTCTAATAAATCAAATAAAAGAAATAATCCTCGTATTACACTAGGCATGTTGTATCTTGGGTTATTCAACTTTACCCAAGATGTTGCTGGCGTCCCTCATGGGCCATTGTGGATCTTGCAGCTCTAGGCAGGGATGTATTTTCCTGCATTATCTCTACCATGCCATATACCTTCGTCGAACATGCTTTATTATGGTGAACTTTATCATGATCAAATTACTCGAATAACAACTACACGTCGTTTTTCAGTACTTGTGGGAGTTGAAAGATCAAATTTTCTTCATTTATGCAGATCGCTTTTGTGGGCCTAGTTGGTTCAAAGAGCATCCTTCTAAAGAAAGCTCAGAACAAACCAAACTAGCTTGGAAGAATTTTTGCTTGTCGATAGATCTCCCTGTTGGATTCAACACAGATAAGAAAACTCAGCCTGGATTTGAAGCTTATTGTCTTCCTTTATTCAGTAGACAACTGGAATTTGATCAACATATTCCCATACCACCTCATTTTTCGAAAAATAGGTGTTGCCATCAAAGGAACACTCAATGCGAGAAGCTATTCTTCGAAAGGTGTCATGCAAGAATTCAGCGAGATCGTCAGAAAGGGGAATTTGAAATTCCTTCTTTTGACATTGTTGTTTCTCCCAACTTTATTGCATGGTGGTCAAGAGTATGGGCTAAAGTCAGTGGTGACAACCTTGCTAAGATTTCCACACGACTTTGTTTTCCCGCTGGTGATGCTTTTGCCATCTTAGGAAGAGAATTATACAGATTAAAGAACAATCATGTGCCAAAGAGAATGGCTTACAAACGTGCTACATCTGTTGATGGTGCAAAACACATAGACTCATGCTAAAAAAAGAAGCAAAAGTCACATGACTCATTAAACGAGTTGCCTTTGAAGCCAAGAGCTTGACGTATTAGTTGAGGCACCTCCCTTGCAGGTAATCTTCAAATTTTGCCTTCGTAACTTATTAAGCATTATACTTAACAAAGTTGCTAACATTGCCACCCCTTTTGCAGGTAATTAAACCTACTACCGAGATCTTAGCATCCCAAGCGGCAAGAGTGGAGTTGAATGATGCTGTTCTTCCAAGTTATTCTCCCAACTATTCCCTTGAGCATGTAGCAAATGGCGAGATTATCCAAAGTTCAACACATGTAACAATTTCCCCTGGATACTCTCCATCCATTTTCCTAAATGATGAAGAGATGACAGAGATAGATGAGTTGTTGGCCAGTAGTCCACCTAATGGTGCTGTGGTCAATATATGGAAAGATGTAGATGATGTTCATTCCTCAAATGGCTTTAGAGAGGTAAGAACACTTAAATTTCTACAAATATTCCTTGTTTCAACCATTCGAATCTAATATCATCATCATTTGACAGTTGGGAAATGAGTTGATTCCTGATTCTTCAATAAATCTTGCGGCACATAATGCTAATGGTTCATCTTGGGGCGCGATAATCACTCATCCTGCACCAAAAATGCCATGCTTTAGCAATGCCTGTATTACAGAATTCAATTTGGATCAATAAGGTATAACTGAGGCCAAAACGCGAAGACCCTATTAATCTTAGGGGAATAATTCGGCTTTCTCTAATCAATGTTCTTGGTCTAGTTTCGCTGATCTTTATTGATTTCTAGCCATCTTTTAGGTTGAAAAGAGGCATGAAGTCGTGGAAGACCCTGCATTCATTCCTATTGATATGAATGCGGTACCTTCAGATGACAATGAGCCAAATATCTCAACTGTTGAAGTTGTCAGATCCAACCTTCCAACTGGATGGGTATTGAACTTTTTATCTTCAGAATTTCCATGCATCTTTACTCGTAGAACGATCGTTGATGACCTTTCTTGTTCGCAGGATGGCTTTTCACTGATTAGGAAATGTAATTTCCTAGAATCGTTCATTGCCAAAGCACTGCCGTCAGATGTGGATATGCTTAATGAAAGTAAGCAAATCCCAACTGAAGCTGAGTTGAATAAAGCTTTTGACGACCTTTAACACTTTTTAAGTGACATGGTGGCTGCTGTAGACTTAGCTCAACGCAATGCCATCTATGCTAGTGCTAAAACATGGTCACTTTGCCCTTTCATTGATGACTCAGAAGCTCAATATTGGCGTAATTTTCCTAAGTGGTTTGAATCTTTTGTAGCCATATACAAACAAGCTCAGAAAGATTTTAATCAGTCAAACGAGAAGAAGGAGAAGTATCATGGCCAACAATCCACTTTAGACTCCACTACTTCTCTTATGAGCAGTTAGCTATTCAAGCTGACATTGATGATCACATGGCTAAAGTGAAAGTGTTGCAAGAACAACTTGTTTGGATCATTAACAAGAAAGAAATGCCGCCTCTCAACAAGTGTGATCAAGTTCTTGAAGAAGCTACATCCTTGATTTCCCATAAAGATGAATTTTCTGAGGCTGTGGTTAATCAAGATTTCCTTAAAGCCATTCTTGATGTAATGAGTAGGGAATTCAAGTTGATTAAAACACAACTCCCTAAGACATTTCCTCCACCAAAGTCTCCTGAGGGAAACGTGGAAGAGTAGCTTTCAAGATGGCAATATGTCGTATGCCAAACTTTATATTTTTTGGATTTTTTGGATTTCCAGTAATTTTGGATTGTTAATTTAATTGGTGGTAATGGATTTTACCAACTCAATTTCAATTAAGTGGTTACTTTTGCAAACCAACAAGAACTTGATTCCAAAAACAAACTTAATCCAATGACTTTTTGATTAAAACCTTATGGATTAGGCCAATTAGGAATTAAATTTGGAATTGGTTGCAAATTTTTGCAACCAACGGAAGTTCCAAATAACCTAGGAAATCGGCCCAAACCATTCAATTAAGGCCAAATTGCAAATTTGAATAAAAACAAATTCAAAAATGCCTTTATGATTTTAGCAATGCATTTTTGTTTTATTTTAAAGCCGCAAAAACGCAATTGGGGCGGCTAAGTCCACGAAGCGTTTTCAATATCTAATTACATGTTGGTGAAGCTGATGGCCGTAAGCTGACTCATGGCCATATCATTGGGATCCTCAGGTAGTGTGTCAAATACAGGTTGAGGTTCACTCCTTACTTCCCAGGCGGTCGGATAGTATTTCTTAAGATAGCGCCCATTGATAAATCTTTGGTGCGACTTACTATTTGTTATTTCTAACCAATAAGCGTCGTTTTTAGCTCTTTCTTGATTTAGAATGGTCCTTCCCATTTTGGCGACCATTTTCCCATTATCTACATGCGCTCTGATAGGCAAAATGGCTTTCCAAACTAGCCCGCCTTCGATAAAATTTCTATGATGAACTTTTTTGTTGTAGTACCTTTCTACTTTTCTTTTTTGTGCCTGCAGATGATTTAATGCATCAAGTCTTTCTGATTCTAAATCTTCAAGCTTGATCATCATGGCGTCATTATAATCATATCATTGTAAGTCATTTTGAAAAGCAACCTTGGCCGACTTAGCTAACAGTTCCATAGGTACCATAGCGTCATGGCCATAGGTTAAACTAAATGGACTTACTCCTGTAGATGATCTTTGTGACATTCGATAAGCCTACAAGGCTTTTGACAATGCTTTATCCCATTTGTCTGGCTTATCTTTCAACATTTTCTCAATGATGTTGATCATGACTTTGTTTGAGACATTGGCCAGCCCGTTAGCTTGTGCATAATAGGGTTTTGATTTGATAAACTTGAGGCCGAATTTTCTTTCTAAGTCACTTGTAATTTTTCCATCAAAGTTAGTACCACAATCAGTTGTGGTAAAAATCAGTTGTGGCCAAGGTTCTAATCCGTCGATTAAACCTCCTACTTAGATCTTTTAAGTACTCAAGAAAAGGTTCCCGCCAGTGGGAATGTTTATGGACAATGTTACAGACTTTGAACACGTTATCTCTTGCCAGAGTGGATGGCAAAGTTCGTTTTTCAACATTCACCACTTTCTTCCAGATATCGCCTTGAAATGTAATGCTAGATGCAAGTTGCGCAGCGACATTTGCACCTTCATTCTGATATCTAGGTACGTGCTCAATACTTACATTGTCAAATTTGTCCAATAACTGTATTGCCATTGCATAGTAAGGCAACAATAATGGACTAGTGCAGTTATACTCTTGTGTGAGTTGGTTTATTACCAATAATGAATCACCCTTGATGTTCACTGAGGGTGCTTTCATTTCTCTGATTAATTCTAAACCAATGATGAGTGCCTCGTACTCAGCTTGATTGTTAGTACAATCAAAGTCTAAGTGAAAAGCCATCGTGGTCCAATCATCATTAGGTGATGTAATGACAATTCCCGCACCTGCTGTTTGTGCAATACTTGATCCGTGGAATTCGAGGATCCAATGGCAAAGCAACTTCCATAACTTCATTAGCATCCTCGAATTCCTCTCCCAAGTTTAAATAAGGGTGGTCGGACAAAAAGTCAGCAACAACTTGACCTTTTACTGCTTTTTGAGGAATATACTTAAAGCTAAATTTAGAAAGTGCTAAACACCACTTCCCTAATCGACCTTTAAGTAGAGGTTGTGTCAACATGTACTTTACAATGTCAGTTTTAGCAATAATGCAAATGTTAAAGTAGAGCATGTAATTTCGAAGCTTTATTGCTGCAAAGTAAATTGACAAACAAAGCTTTTCAATAGGACTATATCTGGTTTCTACATCAGTAAGAGTCCTATACTGAGATAAAAGACTGCTTGTTCCTTTCCTTTTTCTATTTCTTGAGCCAACAAACATCCAATGGATGATGTCATGGCTGATACATACAAGTATAAAGGTTTATCCTTTCTAGGAGGAACTAGAATAGGTGGCGATATTAAGTTGTTTTTTATTGCCTCAAACGCTTCTTGATGTTCTTGATTCCATTGGAAGTTATCTCCATCTTTCCACTTCAATAGTGGTGAAAACGCCTTAGTTTTACCAGCAGTGTTGGAAATGAACCTTTGTAAGAAGTTGACTTGACCAAGGAATCGCTGGAGTCCTTTTTTATTGGTGGGCGGCTGGGCTTGTAGAATAGCTCTTGCCTTGTTTTGGTCTATCTCGATGCCTCGTTGATGAACCAAAAATCCAAGGAAGTTACCTGCACCAACACCAAAAGCACATTTTAATGGATTCATTTTCAATCCATGTTGCCTCATTCTTTCGAATGAGCATCTTGAATGATCAAGGTGGTCAAGAGTATTATGGGATTTGACCACTACATCATCAATGTAAAACTCCATGAACTTACCAATCATGTCATGGAAGATAGCATTCATTGCTCGCTGATAGATTGCACCAGCATTTTTTAGTCCAAAAGGCATGATTACCCACTCAAAAGTACCAATGGCGCCAGGGTATCGAAATGTTGTTTTTGAAACGTCCTCTTCTGCTATGTGGATCTCGTTGTAGCCACTATGTCCATCCATGAAGGATAAAATGTTATGTTGGACGGCTCCGTTGACCAAAAGATCTGCAACAGGCATTGGATATTCATCTTTAGGAGTGGCAGAATTTAAGTTGCGAAAATCAACACATACTCGAATTTTACCATTCTTTTTAACCACTGGGACTATGTTAGAAATCCATTCAACGTACCTTGCGGTGCGGATGAATTTTGCCTTGATAAGCCTTTTAACTTCCTCTTTGACTTGAAGGATGACATCGTTTGCCATTGTCCTACGAGGTTGTTGATATTGGCGATACCCCTCAATGATTGGGAGGCGATGTTCGACCAACTCTTGACTTAAACCAGGCATTTCGTCGTAATCCCAAGCAAAACAATCCTTGTATTCCTTTAGTAGGGCAACAAAGTGTGGCTTGTCTTCTTCGGCCAATAATTGACTAATGTAAGTTGGCCTAGGTTTGCCATCAGTGCCAAGATCGATTTCAAGCAGGGGATCTTGTACTTCGGTTTTGAGATCATCAAGTTTCATGGGTGCACGATCAACTTCATCCATGGTGATCTCGTTGAAAATGTTGTCGTGATTAGCCGCATTAGCTAATGGGGCGGCTAAGTCCTCTATTTGTTGTAGCTTCATTTCTAAAGCATGGGTCGACAACTTCTTCAAAGCGTTGCCGATCGCTTCTTCTTTCTCTGGCTGTGAATCATGCAATTTCCTATATGATGGGAGAAAATGGAAGCGGCTTATAAGAAATTATTGCATCAGGCGACACCAGAGTCTCCACTGCATCTTTCAAAGCTTCTGGTTGAATTTGCTTAGTGGAAATGATAGGGTATGGCCGACCATATTTGTCCTAACCCATGAACTTGACAAGTCCAACAGTTCCATCGTAAAATCTTGCATCAACTACATTAGATTCTACTTTGAAGGGTTGGTTATCGGCTTTGACCATTCCGACTTCTATGCCATTCCAAAATATCAACATTTGATGTAAAGATGATGGCACACACCAATTGGCATGAAGCCACTCCCTTCCTAGCAAAATTTGTAAGTTGACGTGGAGTCAATTACAAAGAATGCTGTAATGGAAGTTTTTGAGCCAACGGTTAGCTGTGTGGGGATTATTCCTCTAGTCTTCTTGACGGTGCCAAAATAGTCATTGACAGTAACATCTGAAAGCATCAAATCATCACTGCACTTGCTAATCTTTTTCAATGATGAGAAAGGAAGCAAGTTGACAATTGCTCCGTTGTCGACTAGAACTCGGTTTATGGGAATACCATCAATGTAAGCCTTGATGTACAAAGGCTTAATGTGGTATGTAGATGTTTCATCAGGCTTTGTAAAAACTATAACCTTTGCATTGTCGCAATCGTTGCCCCCCGAGTGTATGATCTCCTTTTGAGGAACTTCGATTACTTATTCACTATCCCCTAAAGGGGGTGGACTGTGATCGTCCACTTTATGCACTCTTTTGCTGAAAAAGTGCAAGGTAAGGAGAGAGTATGGCAATGAAGATTGACCATGAATTTTCCAAAGACGATTGAGTCAGATTTATCTTCAAAGTCTTCAGCTTGTAAAGACTCATCTTCACTTGCTGACTGATTGTCATCTTCTTGTTATGTCTTCCTCCATTTCTTGGTCAAATGAAGATTGGTTGGATGGAAATTGGTTAGGAATACTAACATCAACATCCATGTCCTCGTCAAGAACAGGTGCTTGACGTTCTTCTTTCTCCTTAATGGCAATTCGCTTAAGCAAATCACGGGCAATGTCGTCGATTGTTCGTTGCTTTGCCATAAGGGCATTTTCATCCTCGATATGTGCAAGTCGCTCTTTGTTGAATATTGAGCAGATTGCTGGTGACCTCAAATGGTGGCCATGTTTCAAGCTTCTTTTGTAATGCACTATAAGGAAAATTCCTGTAGTAGGATTCCTTTTCATCTTCACTAAAGACTTCCTCATTACGTTCATCTTCGATGATCAATGCATTCATAGCCATTTGCCTATAGAGTAGCACATCCGCTTCATTCATTTAGGCTTTTGATGCTAAGTCATGGCTTGAATGTTCTTCGTTGCCATGAACGATGTCGATCAAAGATTGCCTCATTTCTTGAAGTTGTACTTCTCTCTTGTTTAACTTGAGCTGACGTTCGTCAAGCTTTGCCTCTTCGATGGCGATTATAGCCTTATAAGGCTCATTGCCTCTATTTACCAATCCGCGGACAGTTGTCTTTGAAGTGATGGTAAAAGGTTCTTTGTGTTTGGAGGATTCGGCCATGGTAGGTTGATTGGCCAAATCTAACTCTTGTTTGTCTCCATCCTCCTTGTCAGCTTCATCTTTCCTTGCTTTGGCTCTCTTTCTTAGCTTACGCCTCCTCCAAGTGTTCATGTTTCTCTGTTGTTTAGGAAACTTAGGGTGTTGAACTTCATGCCACACTCCATTTTTAACTTTCGAAGGTGGCTTGACCATTCGAGGCTTTGAGGCTCGATTGACCTTCTTTTGGCGTAGATGCCTTCCTTTGTTGAAAGCTGTAGCACGATATTTATCTTTTCTTTGATTCAACCAAGGTCGAATTTCACTTCTAGCCTTCTTGGAATGTGGCACAGGTGATGGTTCATTTTGCGAATCTGACTCATGCCCCCCAATTGGTTGTTTGTGCATCAAATGAGATGATGATGGTGTTGAGGAAGATTTCTTTTGACTTTCCTTGGAAATTGGAAAGTATGTTTCATCTTTCCAATATCCATGGTTGTCTTTAGCTTTCGAAGCATGATGATCTCTGGATCTTTCTTTGATCGGAGTTGAACTTGAGAAATTGAGCTTCCTTCGGACTCCTTTCTTTGCTTCTAACTTTGGAGGTAGATCGGAATCGCCCATAGCATCGTCAGATGATGGATATTCGATTTTTCTCCTTGGGGTCTTGCGTTGCCGTACGACCGATCTTGGAGCCATAGGATAATCATGCCAATCATTCACTGTTTTTGCAGTAAGTTTGATGGCTTCACTGTTTTTGCAGTAAGTTTGTTGGCTTGATGCTTTGGTGTGGAATATTCATGAAGCCCATTTGCCTCTTGAGGTTCAGCTATACCAGATGTGGTAGCTGTGACCTCTTTTGCATTGGCTCATCATTCATGACTTCCTCAATCCTTGCCTCTTTAGTCAGCCGACCATCTTTTGGGAAATTGACGGTTGTCATGTGTACTGGAGCAGGGAATGGGTCTTTTGTCGACTCCCATATCTTTCTTAGGAGGTTCAGGAAACTTGAAGATGCCAATTGTTGGTGGCATGTCTCCATGAGTCATGATACTTGTAGTATTCCTTACCTTTGAGATCGTCTGGTGATGGAAAAACATGACCAGGTGGAAGCTTGATCATTCCTAAACAAAAATTCAAAAAACTTCGTTAGTCTTTGATACGTCAAACGAATAAGTCCTACTTCCATCGTATGGCCTTTTGTCTGCCTGACGTTGATACATCATAGCAAGACGTTCTTGAGTTTGACGATGACCTATGCCAGCTTTAACAAGCGATGGACATTGAATAGGTCGATCAGTAAGTGCCATAAGATGAACTTCGTCGTTCATGATCTTCGCGTAGCAAAGCTTCATATCTTCCCACCTTGGTTGACATTTCGAAGAAATCTCTGAAGTCTACTCCCTCGAACTTCTTTCTGAGTTCCATGTGTAACCCATTGTGAGCTAGTCGTACGAACTCTTCTTCAGGAAGTGGAGTACGACATCGATTTCTTAACTTCTTGAAACGTGCCAAGTAGTCTTCAACTCGTTCTCCCTTTTTCTAGTATAGGCGTGATAAGTCGGCCATGGAAATTTCTGGTTCAGTTTTGTAGAACTGGGTATGAAACATTCTTTCCATGTCCTCCCAAGTCCTTGCTGAGTTAGGTGGTAAATTGATATACCACGTGAAAGCTGACCCAGTGATAGAATTTGGAAAAAGCCACAGTTTGTGGTAGCCAGAGTTAGCTTCTCCACACTGAACTGTATAGCAAGCAACGTGCTCCAAGGTAGACTGTTCACTTGACGTTCTAGAGAAGCTCATGAAGTTAGGCACCTTGTAACCTCAAGGAAGTGGATGAACTCGGTCATACTCCTCAGGGTATGGTTTATGAAATGATGGTTGGCCAACCCTCTTGAAAGTAGGACCAATCATATCTTCGATTATCTCTCTTATGTGATTTTGGTTGACTTGATTTTTTTTCTCTCTCTTTTTTTTTCAATTTTTTTTGACACTTCTCAAATCAACCAATTGAATAACTTGGACATCAACTCTACCCTTCAAATAGGATCTCCAACTACGGAATAGTAGGAATCCCTCACAAATAATTAATCGATTTCAATGCTTTAGCCAAGAACCAACATTAAAGCAAGTCAAAATTCTCCCATCAAGATATAATAAGGCTAAGAGAAAACTGATCTTTCTTTAAAAAAGTTAGGGCTCTTTGGGATAATGTGGCTAAGAACAAAGAATTTATCAAATATCGGCTATAACCAAGAAAAAGGCACAATGAGGTTCACTACTATCGTTTTTCAAAAGGGATGGCAACAATTAGACTCAAACTCCATCCTAAAATGTATATTTTCTAGTTCCATAGAAGTGTATACTATAAAAGATAATGAGCTAATTAAATAAATCGCCTCGAGAGGATAGTTAAGCAAGTTGTAGATGTAATACTTTATGAAAAGCTCCCATATAAATTTCAATCAAAGAGAAATCTTGCATATGAAAATTTGACGTACATTACAAATGTCTTAATACTAAACTAAACCATACCAAACTAGCTTTCATAAATTAATCGAAGAGATAAGACAATGTGTACTCAAAACAATTTTGGAATTTTTGAAAACAGTTTCAAAAATCCATGAATTGTTTTAAAAATATTTTTGGTTAACATTAAGCACAAAGGTAGGGAAACAATTATCAATAAAATGATATATGTAATACTTAATCTATCAAGAAAGTGTCGACCCATTCCAATAAATCAAACAAACATAGCAATAAGCACAAAATATCATAGCATGTCTTATATAAGGTCCTAAATATGAACTATGGAAAAATTAATTAAAAAGCTAAATTAACATAAAAACAAAGATTAAAACAAAAACAATAAATAAACCATTGGGTTGCCTCCCAACAAGCGTCGTCATTTAATGTCTTTGGACCTTTCCATTCTCTATCCATTAAGGAGGATCTTTCCACCTCAATGCGAAAGGCAAATATGAACAAAATCAAAAGATATGAACATATAAGAATAAAAGAAAATTAAAGAGATATGGAAGGAAGTCACCTATTTTGCTTAAAGGAACTCCATGAATGGCTAGTAAAGCCAATGCCCTTGTTGCTGCCGCGGTGGGTTTGTGCAAGAGCTTCTTTGAGTGAAAGAAATTGGCTTTAGACTCCCCTTGCATTCTCAGCATCTCAGCAACATTGTTAAACTTGCAGGCATCATCATTCTTAAAGAATGGCTCCATTGTCACCCATTCGTCACATGAATCATCACCATTGAAGCATTCAAACTTCAAAAACTTCTCAATCCCTAGGAAATCTTGATTCTCACATCTCAAAATCTCAATTCGAGAAGAGCTATCAACCATATTAGTTCCGGATGTGGAATTTCCACTTAAAATTGGCTTGGGGAGGATTTGAGGTTGATTAGCTGAAGAAGTTATCTCATCAAGTTCATCTGGGCAAGTTTCTATTTTGACCACTACGAAGGTCGAGTTCGACCTCTCCAAAGGTTGAATCAGGAGATTTATTGAATTCTGCCTAGTTCGACCTTCCCGAAGGTTGAAATAGAGTTCGTTTTCTCTTCATTTTCAGCTTCATTCTCACCTTGGTTCACTTCCCATGCTTTATTTTCTTTTTCCTCAAGGGCATTGAGGTAAGCTTCGGTCCTTCCTAAGGAAGCAACAAGTTGTCCCACTTGATTTCCCAGATCTTGTATTTCTTGTTCATGTCTCGATAGTTTTTGTTTAATTAACAACTGTCCCTCAACAAGCTTCTCCATTAAAGCCGGTAAGGTTGAATTTGGAGCTTGAACTTGTTATGAGAATTGAATTTGTTGTTCCTCCAATTGGTGATAACTTGCATATGCCTAACAGTAGGAAATATGAAAATGTTGATCTCCATACTGCTCATATGGTGGATAATCATCATAACCCGAATTGTAAGAACAATGGTTGTAATAAGGGTCATAGTAAGAATATCCATCACAAGCGCTAAATTACTCCATAATAAAGAAAAAAGAATTTAAGTTCAAGGAATGAGGAAACCAAAATTTTCCAATAATCCTTCAAGACTTGAATGGAGGGATGGCCTAGAGCCTAAACCTTAAAATTAAGAAAAACACAAAAACAAAATACAAAACAAAACAAAACTAAAGGAAAGTAACTACACAAATGAGTTCCCCGGCAACAGCGCCAAAATTTGATGGGTGTCGTATTCCACCAAAGATAAAAATCATACAAAACCTATAGACAGTGTAAGTACGAGTCGATCCCTCAGATAACTATCGTTTTAATTATCTTTCCTAAGTTGTATTAAACTAAATTGGGGGGGTTTCTATGAAGAAAGTATTAAACTAAATAAATAACAAAATAAACTAGTAGGGAGATTAAAGAAACAATTAAATAGATATTTCAATTTCAAGACAATCGCACTCTTGGAATAAAAGGATTTGATCCTTGGCATCAATTAATATTTAACTTATAAATAGATTGCATAGATTAACGCCATCGACCATTAATCCCTATCTTTCCTTAGTCTTCATTAGTCCTGACTCACACCCTAAACTAAATCCTAACAAATTTACTAACCTGGATCCAAACATCTACCAGATTCAAGTAACCCGTTGCTTTAAGAACTAGAAAGATCTTAACCATCATAGATAATGTTCACTAATATAGGCAACATTCAACCTATATTCAATATTCTCTTAGAGGGCTACTCTAAGTTGTTACTTGTGATTTCATAACCTACGATTGCATATAGGAATCTCATCTAACAATAGAAAGCATACCTAATTACAATAGATGGCCATTCTACATAATCAAGCATGAAATCATTCAAATAATTCAGAGAAAATTGAAATACTTACAAGATAGATGAATAAGCGCAGAGCCTCACAAATCAAATGCCCAAGAGATTGAAAGTCTTAAAATTGAATTAATTAAAAAAGAAAGAGTACAAAATAACCAAGAATGAAGAAAACCTCCATTCTTGAGTTTGGAGAAAACTAAAACTAACGTAAAACCTAGAATTAAGAACTTAAAACTAAAATCTTAACTGGCGGCTAACCCCTTAAATAAGGGTTTTGATCTAACTAAAATAATTAATTATAAAATTACAAAATTGCCTAATAAATAAAATAACTAACAAAATTAAGTATAAGAGTATTGGAGTCTTTCCATAGGCCCAAATAAGTAGAAATATCCAGCTGGGAAAAGTTTTGGCCCAAAAGAGGTTGAAACCCACGTTATTTCCAATTTCCAGATTTGCTCCCGCACCTCCTGGTTCGACCCTAGTGAAGGTCGAGTTCAACCTTTCTGAAGGTTGAAACAAAAATTTTTACCGAAGCTCTAAATAACTCCAAAGTAGCTCCTTTTGCCTTCAAGTACTCCAACATTTACCTAAAACATAACTATGAACAAATTAAGCATCAAGTACATAAAATTAGGCACATAATCAAATCAAATTAACATATGAAATATAGGAAAATATGTGCCTAACAGTAAAGATGGTGCACAAAGCAGCAGATAAAAGATCAGAGCGAGTGAATTTCGGGAATTGGATCAAAGTCACACCGAAGCATTTAAATCATCGATCCAAGATCTGTTTCTTAAAATAGGGTTTCAAAGGTTGTTCTTGATTGAAAAGAGAGAGAGAAATAACAAGTAGATTGTTATTCATGAACTTATAACGGATTACAAGCGTTTTAACGTCCGGAGATAAGATTGAAATAAGGAAATATTGAAAAACAAGAATGAAATTGTGATGAACTGAGGAAAGATAGCAGGAATGCTGCAGAAAATTTGAGAGAGAAGCATAGGGCTTGAGATTTTGCGCGGAGTACGTTTTGTAGCATGTTGAAAACTAGTGGAGGAGGTCCCTATTTAAAAGGGGCGGCCTGGGCTTGGAGAATGAGGCCGACAGTCTGTATCTACTTACTCAACAAGTATTTGGATTCATCCGACTATGTTATCTTGCTTAACATCCTTCACTGACAATCATGGAAACTTCCAGGAAATTTCTGAATAGACTTAACATGCCTTCCAACGCCCACTCACCATATGAAACTACATTGTGTGATGATCGTCATAGGACTTCCGGATATCCAACATGCCTGGCGCATTTATGCGTGACCCGGGCTTCGTTTGTGCTGCGCGATGTAACGAATCTGACGACGAAGTAGCCAAAACATGTCTGACTTCAACCTTGAACCATTAAGCCACGAAAATAAGTATACCTTGACTAAACTTAGCCCATGGTTCAAAAAGAATAGAGATCAACTATGGAAAATGGCCTAAACCGAGGCAGGAAGTCACTTGTCCTTAATTGAACGACTTGCAAAAGTTACCAAAAATGGTCAAATAGGCTAAGGGACGAAAATGACTAGCTTTTAACCACTATATGACGTTATGAACATGGCTTCATGCAAATGATACCATGTCGTACATCGGATCAAGCCAAGATTTCACCAGGAAGGTGCGATTAGTCTAAGAAAACATTTAAAAGAGTCTTGGTCGAAATCGCCATTCTCTGCTTAGTGAAATTGGCTTTCCTCCCCAAATTGTCCTTAATTGAACAATATGTAAAAGTTGATATCTGACCTGACCTGAAACCCATTTAATACAGGGTATGGGCGGCTTGATCATGTCATTTGAAGTGTGAATAATGTTTGACATGCCACATATCCAAATCAGAAATGATATCTCATGCTTCTTCACATAGTCAGATATGGTCGTCATATAAGAATTAAATCTCCACTGCATCTGAAGGTCGTACGACATAGTTTAAATTCTTATCGGACCATGTTACTAACTTGATAATAAAAATAATTAATTTAATTATTATTATTATTAATTAAATTCAGCCCATAATTTAAGAAAATAAATCCTTTTCCTCATCTGACATGGAATTAAGGTGGCATCAAGTCCTGCTAAGATTAGGTTTTTAGATGAAATCCTAGCCACACATTTTAATCACATAAGTTCAAAGACATATTTACCCTTAAGTGTAAATTGAGGTATAAACAACTTCAACAATATATAAGTTACACATGTTTTCTTGTATATATACGTACTTTTTAAATATTTTTTCTTAATTTTTTTATTATAAGTAGGGGAAAAAACACATAGTTTTAACATAAGACCAATAACCAAATTCATTTTTATTACTGTTTATACCATGATTTACACACAGGGTAATCAGGTAATTGCTCACAATGAAGGGCCAAGATTTGATCTCCTAAGTCCTATGGATGGTTGGATTTAATCCACCCTAGACCAAAGTCAACTAGGAAAAGGATTGACATTTGACTGTAAAACCTTAATTTTTCCTAATTTAATTAATTAAATTATGGAAATTAAGTAAAGTATATTTAAAATATGATTGGGCTGCCCCATTTACTATATAAATTGGGCAGGCTGACACATGCCCTTGAATTCGGATTCAGGCCTTTCCGGGTTAAATTTTTAACAAGTTTTCAATTAAGGACAAGGGAACTAGGGTTTGGAATTCGAGATTGAAGATGAATGAATTTGGGGATTCGTCCTTTATTAAAGTTGTTTAGAATATCATGATGAACACACTGTCCAAATTTTAGCTTATTCCGAGCTCCGAAGTAACTTTTGCATTATATGCAATTAAGGACAGAATTTAATCCCAGGGCGACTTTTGCATGACGATTTCATCATTGGCATAAAATCTTAGTTTTCATGCAATATTGGTGCTATTTGGAGAAATCGAGTCATGTTCGACCATTTTCGTAACTTTTTACTTTTGTTCAATTAAGGACAATATGGCTGTTTGACCCCGGTTTAAGCCATTTCCTTAATCGAATTTTTATGATATTGACATATGATGTTAGTTGCATGGTATTGAGCATATTTTAAAGTTCAATTAATAATATTCAAGTCCTTGGCCACTTAGAAGCAATTTTCAGCACCATTTTGCCTCTCTGCACTTGCTTTTCCACCCCTGCTTGCTGCACCGAAGCTATGGGTTGCCATTAATTTCGGAATTTGACTTTTAAATGTGTTAAGTATCACATTTCAAAGTCCAAAATGTGATGGAGACTTCCTTGGCTGAATTGGATGAAGCTTCCTTAATTAAAGGGATTTAGGATCAAACTTTAAATGCATTTGAAGAGGTAGAATTAAGAGGGATTCATTTCTGACCGTCGGATTGTCTTTGCCCTAGCCAAGCCGCCCCCTATATAAAGAGCACAACCTCCAACATAAAAGCCCTCCTGCAGCTCCCTTCAACTCTTCAACAAACAACAACAACTTGCCCAGCACAAATTAAATCAAGCCCAGTGCTTTCTATATCAACTTTTTCAACTCTCAAGCCTCAGAGCTGTCATTTACTTTTCAACTGTTCATCATTTTCTATACTTGATCATCTTTTTAATATTTTTAATCTTGTTCTTACAAGTCTACTCTTGTATTTACATTTCCCTTGCACTCAGAATAACAACATCTTGTTATTTTTACTTTTGAATCAAGAAAATTTACCTTTTCCAACAGCAATCCTTTTATTTTTGAATCTGAAATCAATGATTTAAACACTTATGTGTAACTTTGATTCAGGACCTGCAAATCGTTTTGATTATTTACTTGTTGCTGCACTCAAAGCAATATTTTACATTTCTTGCACCTTTTTCTCAATTTTTACAACAAAGTTGAATCTTTAATTTTCCTTGCACCTTTTTTCTCAATTTTTATGAAAAAATTGAACATTTACTTTTCATTGCACTTTTTATCAATTTTTTAACAAAATTGATTGGCACGCTCAGTACCCTTTCACCAAAGTCTCCAGATTTTTTGGCACGAACAATTACTATTATATATATATATATATATATATATATATATATATTCTTCTT
>AWUE01016719.1:0-61951 GCA_001974825.2 Corchorus olitorius
TCATTTGATCCAAACATACGCCTAGTAGTACAGATTTAGTAATACTTGTAATCTTGTAGAAGGTAAAAAAAAATCATATCAACATTTAATCTCGTTTAAATACAATCTGCTAAACTTTACTATAAGTTTTTTTATATTAATTAATAGTTACTATTATATGATATATAAGCAAACACGTTTGTTTAGACTTGATCCATTTTATGATTAGAACGTTGGCAGGCCCCTACTTTGTGCATATATAAAATGTCTCGAATTAAATCTGAAAGAGCTGACGAAGTAAACCGGGTAGGCAAACAGTAGGGTCACCTCATCGTACCATATTGAAAATTATCAAGGCCTTGCTGCAGGAACTTGCAAAGAAATCTCCTTGTTTTTTCCAAACTCTCATTAGTAAACTTTGGGACTCTTCCTCTATAAATACCCAGCCAACAAAACATTGTATGCCACCAAAACAAAAACAAAGCAAGCAGTTTACTTCCTCTCTGGCCTCTTCCTCCTAACATCTTTCGCTCGCCAATCTTCATCATTCTTAATTACAACAGGCTCTGCATCTTCAACTTTCAACTCATAAAAAGCACCATGAAGGTATGAATTTATACACATAGATTACATAGTTTTTTTTTTTTTGGTATTTGAGATTGATAGGGATCAAACCCTAGTCATTAGGGCAAATAGTCCAGTATGCTATCACCGGACCAAATGTCTGATGGCATAGTGTTTCTTTTGATTTTATTATTATTAGTTTTTTATAACAAGTGTTTTTTTTTATTGAATTTTGGTTTATTGATATAATTTTGGTGCATGCAGCAAACGATGGTAGTGAAGGTAAGCATGAACGGAGACAAGTGCCGGTCCAAGGCCTTGAAAATTGCAGTGAGTCTGGTGGGGGTGGAGTCTGCTTCCTTGAAAGGCGACGACAAGTGCCAAATAGAGATAGTTGGAGTTGATGTGGATCCAATTAAGCTTACCAATCGGCTACGAAAAGGTGTTGGGCATACAGAGCTTTTAAGCGTGGCTGAAAAGAAGGAGGAGAAGAAAGAGGAGAAAAAAGAGGAGCCAAAGCCACCAGTGGTGGTGGCGGCGCAGTCTGTCTGGCCCTGTAATCAGCCTTATATCGTGTATGAGCCTTCATATGGATGTGACCAGTACTACCAGCAATCCGGTTGCTCCATCATGTAGAAAACAGAGTTTTGGTTTGCAAAGATATATGTGGCTTTGGTTGATTCATTCCAGCTGAGGTAGAGAGAAAATTTTTTGCCAAATCTGTACGTAAGAGTTTGAAATGGGTATATCATACGGTTAATGGATTCCAGGTTTTTTGAATTTTAGGCGCATAAATTATAGAGGGAAAACGGGTGAAATCTATATGATAGTCAAAAGTCTGATAAGGGTATATGTGTTTGAACTTTGATGTGTAATGTATTGTATATCAGTTATAATCAATTAGGGTCAAAAGTTTTCTCAATTTTCATATGTTTTATTGTCTGTTTGATCCTTCCAAGTTATGCCAATTCTTTTGCTCATATATATGTATTTGAAGATGAAACATTGTCACTTCTCTTAAAATATAAAAGGAAAAAGGTTGAAGAAGAACAAGAAGAAAAATAAAAAAACTTGTGCCAGGAAAAATATTATAGTTGCAGGGCTTGCTCTGCATGTTTTATAGTACCAAAATTTAATACTAATTAAGATAGAGTTGATAATACTTGCTGACATGAGACATGGGGCCAATTTTTTGCCTAAAAACTTTGGCAGAAAAATTGATTTATTTGGTAATTGGTACTACTATTGTTGCAATGGCAAGATATTTACTCTTTTTCATATTTGCTCATAACTAATTAAATCCCTTTTATAAGCATTTTTTTCTTTTTCGTGCAAATGGTTTCTTGTTGCATGTGGTTCTCCAAAGCAACATGCACAAATACAATCATGAGTGCAAAAATAAGGTGGAAAGAGTCAAATGTCAAACTTATTTTAGTGCTTTCGATTCAAAAAACATACTGTTTGCAGAGTATTTTAATTAATTCAGCTTCTCTTCTGCAGCTTGCTGTCTCTGTCTCTATCTCTGTCTTAGTTAGGAACCTGTAATTTGGCTGAAAGGGTAATCCTTGGTAACCAAGCTATTTGTAAAATGTAACACATACATAGTCACACAGTATGGGGCGTACTTTTGCTAATTTTACCCCACAGAATTAAAATTTTAAGAACAATATTTGAGGTGTGTATATGATGGAATTGGATGATGATCATCCCAAACAAATATTATAGTATAGTAAATAGAAATGTATAATTAGTTTATGAAATATTGGGGTCAATATTTATAGCTAAGATTGGAGGGATCATATGAAATTTGATAAATCAAGTGAAATTATATACATAGTATATAAAAAAACCCTTATGATATGTAATATAGGTATAGCTTAACTAATCATTTGCAAATAAAGAAGCCACTAAAATGTTGCGGCTCTCATTAGTTGGGAGATCAAGTTTCTTACTTCTTATTATCAAATTGGTGATGCCTAGCCTACCTGATCTCTTTTTTTCTTTTTCTAATTTTTTTATAGAAGATTAAGTCCTCTCATTATATAATTTTCAAAGGATTGAAAAATATTCAACACTTCATCAAACATATTCTTAGTATTTTCTTTCAACTAATCATGAGCACCGACCATTCGAAAATGTTAATAATATTGTTGAATACCTAGCTAAAAACTACTAAGAATGATAAGAACAATAAAATTTATTAATGAAGAAATGATTAGAGAGAGAGAGAGAGAGAGAGATAAATTTATTAGTGAAGAAATGATTTTTTTGAGTGAAGAAATGATTAATTAAGTGAAATTATATAGTATATATATAGTTATGATATATGTTAGCTTAATTAATCATTTTTGCAAATAAAGAAACCATTAAAAGTTGCTTTCATCAGTTGGGATATCAAGTTTCCCATTATCACATTGGTGATGCCTAGCTTACCAGATTTTTATTTTATAGAAGATAAGACCTTTAATTATTTTCGATGGATTAAAAAAATTCAACACTTTTATAAACAGATTCTTAGTAGTATTTTCTTTTGACTAATCATGCGCATTGACTATTTAAAAATGTAACAATATTGAGGAATAACTAATGACTAATTAAGAACGATAATAAAATAGAGAGGGAACACAACATATATGAGTGATTAAGAATTTGATTAATGAAACAATGAGAAAGATCAGTTTTGCTCCCCTAAAGTATGGGATAACCTCTGTGTTACATGGACTTAATATATTTTGTAAGAGGTGGTATTCGGTAATTTTTTTAACCTCTTGCACACAATTTTACAAACCTTGACCACCCGTTCAAACATATTTTCGGATAAGTAATTATATACATGACAAAATGGAAATATACATGGATCGGAAATGTAAATTGCAAAACAGGGGATGTTTAATTTAGAAGTTAGGAGGGCCGCACTGTTCAAAAACAAAGTCTTTTTTTATGAGCCAAAATTGGAAGAGGTGACCAAGTAAACCTTATATGGTAGCCAGCCACTGAAGCAGTAGGGTCACCCGGCCTTTGACTGTACCATCATATCATGATAACCCAAAATCAACATTTCCTGCAACATAGAACTTGCAATGAAATATCCTCGTTTCTTCTTAACTCTATACTAACAAAACACTTGGGCCTTCCCTTCCTGCCTCTATAAATACCCAACAAAACTTCGTTACCAAAACAAATTAAACAACAAGAAACCGGTAGTTCTTAATTGGTTCCTCTCTCTTTCTTCTATTTCTTCCTCTCCAACATATTTCCTTGGCCAATCGTTGGGAAAGTTTCTGAATTCTGATCAAAAAACACCATGAAGGTATGAATTTATAAACAGAAGCAAATTTTAAGTGTTTCTTTTTTTTTTTGGATAGAAACTGAAATTTGCAATTTCCTTTTGTGCAGAAAACGATGGTATTCAAGGTGAGTATGAATGGAGACAAGTGCCGCGCCAAGGCCATGAAAATTGCAGTGAGTCTGGAAGGGGTGGAATCTGCTGCTCTAAAAGGCGCCGACAAGAGCCAAATAGAGGTTATCGGAGATGGGGTTGATCCAGTTAAGCTTACGAGTCTGTTAAGAAAGGGTGTTGGTTTTACTGAGCTCGTAAGCGTCGCTGAAAAGAAGGAAGAAAAGAAAGATCCGCCGAAGAAGGAGGAGCCTAAGAAAGATGAGCCTAAGCCACCGGCGGTTCCCGATTTCTGGTATCCGCCGTATATTCTGTATGAGGCGCCGGCATATGGATGTGCCCAGCCCCACGATTCCATTTGCTCCATCATGTCAAAAAAAAAAAAAAAAACAGAGTTTTACATTGAAAAACAGAGTTTTTTCTGTTATAATTAATAGCCAAACTAATTATTGATAATCAACTTGTGTCAATTTTCATATGTTTTCTCTGTTTTACTCTCTGTTTGCTTTCAAAAAAGTTTAAACTAATACCTTACTCATATTTGAAGATGAAATATTATCACTAATTGTTTTAATTATGCAAATTACATTCCAACTTGAAAGTACCTTTGATTTCAGAATTAAAAATGGAAGAATATATATATATATATATATATATATATTCAAAGTTTATTACTATCATCTTCATTGACGACGCTTAAAAAGATTCAAATCTTTTTCAAATTTTTACATCCTAAATGCATATATATATATATATATAATAACCAAAAAATTGTGGCTTAAAAATGTTATTTACAGACTATACACTAGCTTTGCATGTTGATACCAAACCAAAATTTGTACTAACATATTATTCATTACACTTGATGACATGAGACAAGTGGCCAATTTTTCCGAACAACTTTGCAGAAAATTTGGTTTATTTGGTACTACTGCTACTCGCAAGATATTAATTTACTATATTTGCTATCCTATTTCTCCAATAGTCCATTGCAAATCTTAAATGAATATTATATATATATATATATTATGTATAATATAGTTAGAAAAATTTCCAGTAAAATATCATTTACATTGAGGATAACTGATTTCATGAAGAAAAGAAAATTTTAATATTTTTTGAGGGAAAAGAAATTTTTCAATATTACTAGTATATACGTATATCCTTGTGATATTATATGGAGTAGTAGCTTAATTGATTTTGCAAATAAAGAAAACATTAAAATTAGTTGCTTTCATGAGTTGGGAAATTAATCAAATACGC
Source organism: Corchorus olitorius (assembly GCA_001974825.2). NCBI lineage: Eukaryota > Viridiplantae > Streptophyta > Magnoliopsida > Malvales > Malvaceae > Corchorus > Corchorus olitorius. The sequence continues at coordinate 5,204 of AWUE01016719.1, forward strand.
TGATGCATGCCTACGTAAATTTTCTATAGAAGAGTATAATTAAGTCCTCTCATTTAGTATTACCTATTGCTATTGGTCAAAAGAAGCAAACTTGACTTGTATATTGCTATAGTCATGACTCATGAGCATTGAATATGAGCCTAATTCTTTTCTATCATCGTCTAAATAAAAAAAGTATTTTGCCATCGTATTATGGATTCCATACCACACTAAATCCAATTATATTAGCTCATATTGTTTTGTAGGCAAATTGAGAAGTAAATCAAGAGAATTAACAAAGAGAGAACTAAGGAGAATTAAATCAAGAGAAATTACATGGAGGTTGTCAAGGAAATTACCTAGAAGTTTCCCTGAAACATCATCCACCATTAGATATTACTTTGCTTGCAAGTTAAGCAGATTAACATTAAATGTACAGGGGATTTACTCTACTTTATAAAGAGAGTCCCCAAAGCTATTTCACACACACATCAGGTTCTATATTCTCTCCTCTAAGTATAATAAGAATTCCTCTCAGTTTCTCTCTTATTTCTTGTTCTTATTCCTATTGTTTTTCCCTAGTTTTATAACACGTTATTAGCATGAGAAAGCTCTAAAAAAATTCGTCCCTTATTCCATTATCCTACCCATTATTTTTAACTTTTAACATGGGATGACCTTATCGCCCTGTTTTAGTCATTTCTCACATGCGGTTACACTGAACCGATTCGTATTCCATCACTCTATAACCTCATAAATCATATTTATTATATTTAAACCCACAGAAAACACGTTCACATTTACAGAGCAAAAAAAAAATTTATAAAAATTGACTCTACATATTATTTTTGTAATCAGGTGAAATTACTAAATGCTCCTTCTAACTTTTAACTTGGGACGACCTTATCGCCCCGTTTTAGTCATTTCTCACATACGGTTACACTGAATCGATTTGTATTCCATTACTCTATAACCTCATCAATCATATTTATTATATTTAAACCCACTGAAAACGCGTTCACATTTACAGAGAAAAAAATAATCTATAAAAATTGACATATATGATAATAATTTCTATATAAAATCATATATCCTACCCATTATTTTTGTAACCTAGAGAAATTACTCACAGACTCTTTCAACTTTTAACCTGGAATAACCTTTTCGTCCCGTTTTGGTCTTTTCTTCCTTGGCTAATTACTCAATAATCCTTATGTTTTATGTAGTTTGTGTTGGGTTATAAAAGTAAATTTTGGTTTTGTTAACTATTTTTACATGATTAACTATGTTCACACACATTAGTGTGTTTTAATGGATTGTATTAATTGTCAAGGACAATTGGTTAATGACTATCAAGGACAAATGATCATATTCTATACATTTGCTCATTTTTTTTGGGTTTTTTGATAATTAGAAGAGTTATAGAAGGCTTTGTTTTGCTAAAGCACTATTTTAATTGTATACTCATCTAACTCCATTGATAGTGTGAAAATGAATAACTGATTATTGGGTCTAAAATATATTATGACACATGAAGTTGTCATCTTTTACTAAAGTTGCATGTGTAGGAAAATTCTGTTTAAGGAGTGAGGATTTTAAGTGGGACCATTTGTGACCCCCCGATCTTTCCTGGGAATTTACATGGTGTAATTTTTAGAACAAAGAATTTTGAGACTATTTATTTATCTCATATATTTGACACCTGAAGTTGTCAACCTTTGAAGTCTCTGATTTCCTTAAGGAAAATAAGGGAAAATGACAAAGTTATTAAAATGGTGGAAATAAAAATTATCTACACATTTCTTTTTAAGAGATGGGCCTCATGAAAGGCTAAAAGCCTTAATTATTGGGTCATATTTTTACCTGAAAGGGTTAATGGATCTTATACTATTACGCCTTGAAAATTAAACCCCGAAGTGTTCGGACTTTGGCATGATCGCCTTAGTCATTTAGGCACAATGATGATACAAATATCATCACATAAGGGGACACTCTTTGAAAGACACAAAAGTCTTGTTCTCCAAGTATTACACTTGAATCTTATTATTTCTCAAGTATAAAATTATTGTCAATTATCGATAGAGTTTTGACACCTACAGTTGTCATAATAACTTTGATTCCGAGATCATCTATTTGTTTTATAGATTATGGTAATTGACAATGATTTTTTGTCTTGACTTTGAGATGCATCTCCGCAAGGTCTTGCTAGTAATATTGATGAAAACTGAGATTAATTTTTCTGCGTTATTATAGAAGCCAACATTATGGGCTGTTATAGAGGCTAGTAATCATGAGGCATAACTAAGGCCATGAACATATTGAAAATAATTATGGGCCATTATAGAGGTCATGACCATACTTATTATACCCCTGTTGAGGCTTTGAGCACATATATACTATATATTATTTTTAGTGACTACGGAAATTACTTAAAGGCCAAATTGAAGATTAATGTGGTGCCTCCTTTTGACTTTTTTTGGATCTTTTCTCACTTTTCGGGTGACTAAAAAGGCCCTCGATGAATTTCTTCTCTTACTTTTCCTGCTACCCTTTTTTTGTAATTTATTATTTTTATATTTATGATTAAGTGTGTTTTAATTACATATTAATTGTGTATGGATATTAGGATTTACCGGGTCAACTCCTTTGCCGGAGTTCCAAAGGATTGGTGCTATAAATGTATCTGTAATCATGGTTGATTAATGGGTAAACTATTGACATTGCAGTTCTCATGAGAATGGAAGTTGAAAGATAGATAATGCTCTAAATAAATCTTAAAGGGCCAGATTCCTTTGGAATGACTGAACATAGGGCCTGTACTTGTCATATGAATAAACATTTGGTTGATATTTATTTGGTATCCCTGAAGGAGAAATATATGCGTGTAGATCTCCACGCCATTGAAAATCAAATGCTCTCTCAGTAATAGAATTTCACCCCTCAATTAGTCATAGGCCATGAGCCAGACATTTCACATGTTTGTACCCTTGTTTGCGCTATTCAAATGCCTGTAGCACGATCGCAAATGATTAAAATGGGTCCCCAACAACGTATGGGCAATTATATTTGTAGACACCCATTTTAGGTCCTATATCCTTTAATCTAAATTAATTTATTTCCATTGACAAATTAGGAGCATTTAATAATCCTCTAAGGTATTTTTGGAAATCAATTCTTTTAATTTTACATAAGCATATCCTATCATATCTCATTAATTTGCATTAAGAGTTATTTTGGTTAATTGGCTTTTGTTAAGTTAGCCCATTTCGCAAATTAGTATGTTAGTAATTATGTGTTATTTTATTGCCTTCATACAAAAATAATAATGCTTTCCTTTTGCTTTATTGAATTGCCTTTGCATCGTGCATTTGTCTTCATAATAAAGCTCTCTCTCATTTTGATTTAGGAACAATTAAATTGGAATTGAACCTAGGATTGGTTGGTTGGGAAATTGAGCTTGTTGAATTACCATAGAGGTTACCAAATTACATGAGAGGGCTAAGGAAAATGCATTTCTTGAAAGAAAGGGAAAAGGATGAAAGAAAGGAAAAGGATAATTGCTTAACATTTGCAAAATCAGTATGTAGTATAAAAGAAAATACATAATAGGTTTAACAAGATTGACTCTTTCTTTCTTTTGCCTTCATGAGTGAATTGGTTCCTGTATGATCCCAATTCGGTATATCTTCATAGACTTGGATTTGATGACCTGTCAAAAGAAAATAGAGTTGTATATTAGTTTGGTACATAAAAGCATGTCATCACATTTCACTTCACATAAAGCTTTACACCATCATCAAAACCACCAAACATTTCAGTGCAACATCATTTCCTTGTCTTTCATAGCATAGCAATTACATTAAGTTGCATATAATTAAGTCTTAGGCAGCATGGGAAAAATGCTCAATTTGGTGCCAAACGTTTGCCGCGATGCTCGATTTGGGGCCAAACGTTTCAATTGCAACAAAATGGGGCCAAACGTTTTTGGGGCTGCTCAATTCGGGGCTTTTTCTGACGGAAATTAGGAGGTGTAATTCACGCGCCGTTATCTCCGTTAAGAGGTAATTTTCTATGCCACGGGTAATTTTATGATGCCACCTGGACTTTCTAAAATAAAATAAAAAAAATTAAAAGTTAAAACAAATTTAATTTTTTTCCGTTGATTTTTCCTATCTTTTTTCTTTTCTCTTCCTTATCCTTCTTGCCCTAATCGGTTAACCTCCTCCAATGACACTCTTCATCGCCGCCAATTCTCTGCTCTTCGTTCTCTTTATCTTTCTTTTCTTTTTCTTCTTTCCTTTTCCACCTCTTTTTCTCGGTGTCTCCTTTTCACGATTTTTTTTCTTTTTCTTCTTATTTGCCGCTGATTTCACTTTCAACGCAGGTCTCAGTTCAGTTTACTTCGCCGACGGTTGTTGCTTTCTCGGAGCAGTCATAATTTCCGGCGACAGAGAGTTAGGTTGAAGTGGATGTTGCGGTTTAGGGTTTCGATTGGTAACAGGGGTTTTTGGCGAAGGAAATTTGGGGATTTCACTTGAACACAGTTTGGTTTTCAGTGGGTAAGAGGATTGATTGGTTTTCAGCAAGGATCAAGCAGAAATAAGGAGGATTTAAAAAAATTGTCTGAAATTTTGAGAGCAAAACAAGTTTGACAGCGCAGTTGGAGAGAAAAAACGCAAAAAAAAAGCTTTTTTTTATTTGAAAAAAAAAAGAAATTTTACATTTGAAATTAAAAGTTGTGGCAGCAATGAAAATTTTTTTTGACAAGAGAAATGAAAATTTTTTATCATGGTTTTCTTTTAGAAATTTTACTTTTTCAGTTTATTTCGTTTTTCTCCTTATTTTTCTATATGGAGTTCTCACTTCCCCACTCTTCTAGGAATTTCAGCTGTAAATCCTCATTGCAAGACTTCATCTTGTCAGCCAAAGGCAATACCCAGTAAACTCAATGGCAAGCTTTGTAAATTGCCTTTGAAATTTTCAAAAAATGTGGTGCCATTTGGGCTTTGCAATCGTAGAAGTTGCTCAAGTCATGTTCCAACTAGGCAATTCAAGCGTAATTCGATCTGGGTATGTCTTGTTTCCTGTGATTTTTGCTTAAGTTGTTTTCTTTTGTTCTTGTGTTTCTTGTCGGTTATGGCTGGAAGTTAAAACTCTAATAAAATTTGAATCTTAGCTGAGAATTGAGTTCCGTTTAATGACTTGAACTTCTTGGAATCGCCTATTTATCTTCGAGAACAATCATGAAATTTTTTTTGACAAGAGAAATGAAATTTTTTTTGTTTTCTTTTTCTTTTATGTTTTAAATGGAATTCTGAACTAGTGTTTGGCTTTTTGGTTCTTGTCCAGGAGCATTCAACATGCTATGCTATTGCCGTGGCTTCTGCTCCTTCTGATTTTTCTGTTAAGCTTCTATCTCCTTGATTGGCTCAATTGGCTCAATTTTGGGGTTTGAGATGTGTTGATATGTTTGTTCTATTTTAATTTGGTCAGATTTTGTGTATGTTTGATGACATTGTGGCCGGATAATTTTGCTTATTGCTGCTTGTAAGCATATTGAAGTTTATTTGTTGAAGTTAAAAAAAGGAAATTTTTAATTTTTGTTTGAATTTTAAAAAGCCAAATGGATTTTGCAAGTTACACCTGGCTAAAATTGAATCCAGGTGGCTCAAAAAATTGTCCCTCACGCGAGATAACGGCAAGTGAATTACACCTCCTAATTTCCGTCAGAAAAAGCCCTGAATTAGGCAGCTCCGAAAACGTTTGGCCCCATTTTGTTGCAATTGAAACGTTTGGCCCCAATTCGAGCATCACAGCAAACGTTTGGCCCCAAATTGAGCATTTTTCCGGCAGCATGCATTTAGGCTCATTTTTCATGCTTGTATGATCATTCACTCATTCATGCTTCAAAGACAGAATTTCAAAGCAGAGCATGTAAGCATTCATTTTGGACTTTCATTCATAGGAGAGGATTGCATTTAGTCATTTGGATCTCATTTGAAATCATAAACACGCCACATCCATCTTATGTTTAGTATGCATCACTCATAAGCAAATAGACACATCCCAAATAAAATTCCAGCAAGTATCATTCACAGTCATTACATGGAAACAGTATGCATAGGAACACAGTACAGTTCATGTGCATACAGGCTCACTTAAATTGCATCTCATTACATTTTATTAACAATAGCATTTTAGCATTTAGAACATTCCTACTTTCGCGCATTAACAATGCATTTTTAATGGCAAACATTTCTCAATAAGACAACAAACATCAAATCAAGGGGCAGCAAGTCAAATACAAGGTCCAGTTGAGAAATTCAAGGGATAAGTGAAATTTACACAGGCAAATACAAGATTGAAAGCAAAGACAAACAAATGGAAAAGAGGGGTAACTTACTCTGCTGTTAAGCCTTCATTGGTTGCAAGGACTAGCCTTGGAAGTCCACATCAGCACCTATAGCCAAAATAAGTACACGTGAGGTTGCAAAAATGAAGCAGACAAAATAGAGAGTGGGAAAGAAAACTACCTGAAAATTGTTGGCTTCCCCTTTCACTGGTCCTCATACGTTTTCAACAAGGGGGTGACACCTGCAGAAGACAACAAAGAAGATTAAAACATAAAACCAAAAAAATCAAAAATTAAAGGACCGCTAGATCAAGATTGATATACGGCTACCATTTCTTACCTTAGGCTTTATATACAGCACTTTCAGGAGAAGGAAGGGAGGGGGAGAAGTTTTAGGTCTTAGAGACAGAGGAGGGGGTGAAAAATAAAAAAGAAAAGAGGCAGTAAGGTTTGAACCAAAAAAAAGGGAAGCAGAGGGTTTTAAACAAGAAATAAAGAGAGAGAGCTAGTTTTTTCTTAAGACCAAAGTTAGGGTTCTCAACACTTCTTTACAACACAAAAAATACAAAAATATAGAAAAGATCAAAAATAACAAAAAGTAGCTACCTTGTTTGTTTTTTAGTCTCGAATCGCCTTCCTCTGCCTTCCATTTTCCAGTAAAACTTAGGATGTTTTTAGGTTTCGTTTAAGGGTCCACAGTGGCGATTTCGTGGGAGTTGAGGGTATTTTGGTTTCGGGTAGAGGGAGATTCGAGGGTTTGAAGCTTGGATGGGTGAATGGAGATCGGATCCGGTCTTGGGAAGCCGAGGCGACGTGACCTGGAGTTTTTAAGCTCCGTTAGCGGTGGTCAAAGGCTTCAATATGGCGGGGCAAGAGTGGCTCAGGCAGTGGCACGGTAAAGGGGGGGGGGGGGCTAGGAAAGGAACAAAGAAGAAGATGAAGTTAAGTTAGAGATTTTAGGTTTTATACTAAAACCCTAAGCCGACCCGATCAGGCCCAAGTACCCGATCCATCTGGCCCATTTTCAATTGTTGGGTAATCTCTGACTTGGGCCTTTATTTTTTATGTGTTTGGGCCTTTTAATTTTCTCTATGCACTTGGGTTCTTGTTATCTATGCTTGTGTTTATTGTTTGGATTTTAATTCTATGCATTTGGGCTTTTATTTGTTAATTGCATTTGGGCTTTGTTAGGGTCTTAGTCTAGTTTTTATAAGGTATAGTTTCATTAATCAATTTAGTATTAGCCTTAATTTCAATAAGTCATAAAATTGGAAAATTAATTAAAAAAAGAATTAAATTAGATTAAGCATTTGCTTTCATGTTTACTTTTATATAGATTGTTGCAAAATATTATTCTCATGAGAGTTAATAAAATTGATTCCTTCGGGCTTGAAATTTCCGGAAGGGCACTTCCCAGTGTGTGGGTTTGGGTCCGGAAGGGTTTCTCGTATAATCATCTGGTAAGACCCAATTAAATTGAAATTTTCATGCATCATCTGCGTCTGCCATGTCATGTGAGATTAATAATTTTGATCCGTTAATGGATTGATTAATTGGGGTTTAGACAATCTTTGTCAGCCTTAATTCATCCTTCCAAGGCTTGGAATATCCGGATGGGGGTCTTAGCTAGTATGAGTGGCGGGTGCCCGGATGGTGTTCCTCGTATAATCATTCGGTAAATTTTTTTTGCATTTAAACGGAAAACGTGTATCACGTACATTCATGCATCTAGGGTTTAGATTTAGTAATTATCAATTAATTTTTAAAGAAAATCCAAAAAAAAGGGGAAAAATTAAAATGGAATAGAATAAAACCATTTTCTTCAAAATTAAAAAAGAGTTTGTGCTTGAGAATTGTTCTCTTTTAGTTTTTCAAAGATAAAAATTCAAAAATGGAGAAAATTGAGTATTTCAAAACTAATAAAAAGGCTTTCAAAAATCCAGGTTTTCAAAATTCAAAAGTCAAAAAAGAATTTCCTCTAAAGTTTTCAAAGATTCAATTTAAGACTTTTCAAATTGGGAAAGATCCCACCAAGTCTTCAAAGTTTCCAATTTAGGGAAAGATCCCACCAAGTTTTTTAAGTTTTCAAATTGGGAAAGATCCCATCAAGTCTTTTTAAGTTTCCAATTAGGGAAAGATCCCTTCGAGTTTACAAAGTTTTCAATTTAGGGAAAGATTCCATCATCAAGTTTTCAAAGTTTTCAATTTAGGGAAAAATCCCATCAAGAAGTTTTTCAAAGTTTTCAATTTAGGGAAGGATCCCATTCAGTTTTCAAAGTTTTCAATTTAGGGAAAGATCCCATCCAGTTTTCAAAAGTTTTCAATTTAGGGAAATATCCCATCAAGAAGTTTTTCAAAAGTTTTCAATTTAGGAAAAGATCCCATCAAGAAGTTTTTCAAAAGTTTTCAATTTAGGGAAAGATCCTATCAGAGTTTTTAAAAGTGAGTCGTTTTAAGAATAAAGTATTTAAAGAAAATCCTCTCATGAGGAATCCAAAAAGAGAACAACAATTAAACGAAAAAATAAAAATGGCATGAAAATATCTAAAAATAGAAACAACCAATAATATAATCCCACAGTTAAGTCTAGACTAGTCAGTGTCGTCTTTTGACGGGCGTCGTGGGGGTGCTAATCCTTCCCCACGCGTACCCGACTGTTGAACCTTAGAACTCTGCTTAGAAGACCATTTATTAGGTTTAGTGTAACCGTAGCCAAGCATCGGGTAACATTAGGCTTAATAATTGGATAGGTGGCTAATCACACCATAAAAAAGATTGGTGGCGACTCAATAGATAGGATCCAGTAGTTTCCACTTTTAGTTGTTAAAAGGCGGGGTTCGGACCTCGGACCCGCATGTTGCGACAATATTGGGTATGATTCACCTTCCATTATTAGGTTATTTGAACCATTGACCGGTGATTTATTTACCACAAGATTCGCGGATTACCATGAGACTGTGTTCCAATTACTTGGGAAACCAAAGGCTTCCAAAGATGGATAACATGAAAACCTGAAGTTTTCTCATAGAAAAAAGTCTATCTCATTAAGACCCAATAATTCATGAATGTGAAAGGTGCAAAATTTGATCCATTTGCAAGTTATTGCAACCAATTTGCCCAATATATCTCATCAGACAGCTAAATTTACAATTTTTAACCTGTGAATGTTCCAGAAAGATAGATCTTCCCGAAGAACATAATGGATCAAAGTGACCATGCCTAGAGCATGGAAGACTGAAGGGACCAAATGATATAGTTCCTCGAAAAAGAAGGTGGAGGAATTTAGATACTGCTCCGGATGAGCATATTGGTCTTTATCGAGGAACAAGTTGCCCCTCATATGGCACAAAATAGAGAGAGCATAATATTGCTAAATATTGCCCCTGAAGAGGCACAAATTCATGAGCATTGCCCCTATAGTGAAAAGATCACCTACTTCGGGAATACTAGAATTTTCATTGTAATGATTGGTATAAGATAATCATCGACGATGCGTTCGCTCTCTATAATCGCTCATGAAATTATAAACGATGATAATGAACCTTGGTTTATAACCGAATATCATCAAAGGAAATATTGGCTTGAGTTAGCTTCCCTTGCCAAAGAATGATGTCTTTGGACTCAAACCCATCGGATTTAAATGGGTATTTATTTGGAAATGAAATGAGGACATTAAGATCGTGAGATATAAAACCCAACCCGTAGCCCAATGGTTCACTTAGAGAACTGGGTTTGATTATAATGTATTCACTTGTGATGAATACAATTACCTTTCATTTCCTTATAAAGTTGGAAACACGTTATATGAAAGTTGTGATGACATACTTATGGTTAAAAGAATATAATATGCCTGAAGCATACACTTCCGATATTTATATGAAAATTCATGAGGGATTCAAAATGTCTAAAGCATACACTCCGCGCAACTTATTCTCAAAAGTTGCAAAAGATATTTATATGGGTTGAAGTAATCTGGCCACATGTGGTATCAATGCTTAAGCGTGTACTTGATTAAGGAAGAGTATAAAAAGGATCACATCGAAACATGTGTGTTTATTAAGAAATTGGAAACCAGATTTGCTATAGTAGCAGTTTATGTTGACGATATAATTTGGAACTCCTGAAGAGTTGTCCCAAACTGCTAACTATTTTTGAAAAGAAGTTTGAGGATTTGGGTAAAACCAAATTATACCTTGGTCTAGAGTTTGATCCCAAAGCAGATGATATACTTTAAGCATCCTATGGTTATAAGGTCCCTTAATCCCCAAATGGACTTTTTTCATTCTAAGCAAACCGATGAGGATACGCTTGGTCATGAAGTACCATACCTCAATGCTATCGAGGGGATTAATGTATTTGACACAATACATGCGACCTAAAATCGCATTTACGATAATTTGTTGGCATATTTCAGTTATTAGCCAACTCAGAGATATTGTTAAGCATATTTTATGTCATCTCCGTTGTACCATAGTTTTGGGGTTATTTTAAGAAAACTACAAATTTTGGTTTAGGATATGCTAATGCGGAGTATTAGTTTGACCCGCATAAAGCTCGCTCTCAAACCGGTTACATGTTTTGCTATAACGATACAACAATTTCTTGCCATTCTACTAAGCATACACTAGTAGCTATATCTTCCAATCACTCTGAGATTATCTCCCTCTATGAGGCCGGAAGAGAGTGTGTTTGGTTAAGATTTGTTATAGCACATGTCTAAAGGACTTGTGGATTGAAATTGGTTATAAATTCTCCCATTATAATATTGCTTCTATTGCACAAGTAAAGGGAGAATTATAAGGGTGATAAGACCAAGCACATCTCGTGAGCTAGTGAAATGCAAGATTGAATTCCCAGAAGTGGAAATGTTTAAATACCCTGGAAGTGGTTGTTTGTTTCAATTCAGGGGGAACAATTATGAGTTTAAAGTGCGTTACACTCTTTTCCCCTTATGTTCGGTTTTGTCCCACTGGGTTTTCCGATTTAATGTTTTTAATAAGACAACAATGGCACATCTAGATGGAATTGTCCTGAAGACATTTACATGGACTTAAATGCTCTTTACTTTTTTTCCTTCTGTTCGGTTTTGTCCCACTTGGTTTTCCAACTTGAGGTTTTTAATGAGGCAATAAGAGCATATGTAATATTTATCCAGAAGACAAATAGACTTAATATGCTACACTCGTTTTCCCTTATGACTGGTTTTGTCCCCTTGGGTATTCCAGCTTAAGCGTCAGTTTGGTTGGAGAGTTTGTGAAGGGTGAGGGGTAAGAAGGGGTCCACCCCACCCCTCCAAACCCCCTATTTTCCACCCCTCCAAATCGGGGTATTTGGGAGGAGTGGGTTATGACTAAATTTTTTTTGTCAAAATTATCCCTATTATATTATTAATAATCCAAAATTGTCCTTAATGAATAAAATCTAATAAAATAATAAAATAAATATAATAATAAAATATACTTTTTATATGAATATTTTTAATTGTAAAAATAAAAATATAATAGTTGTTCTTATCATCATTTTATTTTGATTTTAGTTGACTACGAATTTAAACTTTCATGCAATTTGTTCTTTCTTTCCGTTTTGCTTTACTTTCCAGATTTACTTCCAAGCAAGCTTACTGTTGTAAGCATTTATCCTTTAAAATTTCATTGATTATTTGATTTATCTATAGGGATTATAGTTCTTTGTTTTTCTTCTCAACTTAAACTATTACTTCTATTCTGATCTTATACAGATTCGAAGGATTCAGATTTAATGGTAGATGATTATGATGATTTAAGGCAGTTATCAAGCACCTCGACTCTGCATTACACTTTCTTTGTAATAGATATATGTTCTAATTTTGTTTATTGTTACCGGGTATCGGGTAGTTGTCGGGTACCTTAAATTTCAATAGGGTAGGGTTCGGGTAGGAGCTTTGAAAAATTCACCGGGTATTTGTAGGGTTCGGGTACCCTGGAATTTTATAGGGTTAGGGTACGGGTACCGCAAAAATGACGGGTACCCTACCCGGTTGCATCCCTACCAATTAGCCCATTAAGAGTGGTGTTTTGTCCAAGGGGGAATATTATGGAATTATGGACTCCACACCACACTAAACCCAACTATATTAGCTCATATTATCTTGTAGACAAATTGGGAAGTAAATCAAGAGAATTTACAAAGAGAGAATCAAGGAGAGTCAAATCAAGAGAAATTACATGGAGGTTACCAAGGAAATTACTTAGAAGCTTCTCTGAAGCATCATCCACCGTTAGATATTATTTTGTTTGCAATTTAAGCAGATTAGCATTAAATGTACATGGGATTTACTCCACTATATAAAGGGAGTCCCAAAGCTATTTTTCCCTAGTTTTATAACATATTTTATTTGATTGATCGTTTTCATTTTGGTAATGACTAGACTAGATAATTAAGGAGGAAGATTTTTTTCCCAAGACAGCGTAGACAATTTTTATATTTGTTGTGAATACAGAAAATAAGCAAAGAAAAGTTTCCCAATATTTAAGGTATGTATGTATAATTCAAGGTATGCATACAGAAAATAACTTTTCATCATTGTTGCAAATGATTTAGCACTTCCGTCACAAGCTCAAAATCATATTGAAGAGTAGAAGGTAAATAACCTTCCTTTTGCAGCTTATCTTTCCCCATGTGTGGCAACTCGTAGTTGTTTCTCCCACCTACTTTCATAATTTCAACCATACAATTTTGCAAGGTTAAGAACACATTGTAAGACTCTGTTCTGGAAATTCATAAAAAGATTTTTCCACAGCACTAATTAGCTCATCAATTATATTTGGAGCTTCTTGGTGTTGCACAAATTGAATAACTCTGAAAAATCCAAGATCTAAACCATTCAAATCTGGACTGCTTGGTGGTTCACATACTAACTGAATACTTAATCTCGTTTGGGCAACAACTTCAAGAAATTCGACATTATTTGGGTCAATATGTGGCCTTGCATTATCTTGCTTATATAAATATATATATATATATTTATAAATATATATATATATGTATATATTTATATATATATTTATTTATATATATATATATTTTATAACATGGGTAAAAATTATACCGTAAATCTAATTCGGGTTCGGGTTACTTATACAGGCAGGTCATTTCGGAGTTCAGGTCATTTTAAATCGGGTTAAGTCGGATATCGGGTTAAATTTTATTGGATTTTGTCAGTTTCAGGTTATCTCGATTCGGGTTAAATCGGTTTCGAGTTATATTACTTATTCATATTATCGGGTTATAATAGGGTTCAATTCCATTCGGATTAAATCGATTTTATCAGATCGGGTCATACTTTGCCACCTATATACGTGTTGATATCTAACTAGGATATTGGAAAAATCTCAGCAGATAAATGGGGGCTGGGACAAAATCCTAAGTGCCCCCAACATCGTGTCCATGTGTCAAGCAGTTAGAAGTGGCCATTTGGATTTGGATTTTTTTGTTATATATGATTTTTTTTGGTATAATATATATAATTATAAAACTCAATATTTCATGTAATATTTCTAAAAAAAAATTATTTCATGTTACAAATTAATATACCATTTATTATTTTGATTTTTATGTTTTATAAGTTATATATTAATGCACGTGGAACACATGTAGTTTAAGTATATATTATTTATTATATACTTATTTCATTTGGATTTGGATTTGGATTTTCTTATTAAATATGATTATAAATATTCATGTTATATATTATAAATTAATATAATTTTTATTATATTTATTATTTTAATTTTTATATTTTATAAGTTATTAACCTATGTACAAGGTACGTAGTTTTAAGTATATGTTATTTATTATATACTTATTTCATTTGGATTTAAATCTTTTTTATTATATATGATTATAAAACTCAATACTTCATGTTATATATTACAAATTAATCTACTATTTATTATATTTATTATTTTAATTTTTATGTTTTATAAGTTATTAACGCACATGCAACGCACGTAGTTGTACTAGTCATGAAATAAGTCAATAAGATGTCGAGGAGAGAGATTATATAAGAGTTATATTTGTTGCGCCAAAAATCTCTTTCTAGAGTTTTCGCGGAGAATTCTTTATGATAGCATAGGGGCGTGCCAGTCAATTTGCTGAAATTGACAGAAAGGTTGTAAAAACTAGATCTGGTGCGCGGAGCAGCAGATTGAAAGATCAGAGCGATTTGTGGGGACTGGATCAAAGTCACACCGGAGCATTTAAATCATTCGATCCACAACAAATTATTTTCCTGAACTGGGCCTTCTAAATCTCTTTCCTGGATTAGATCTATGAGATCTGTTTTTGATTGAAATTGAAAGAAAATAACAATTTGATTGTTATTGAAGAGAAAGAAACACGTGTACAGTGTTTTTATGTTTGGAGACAAGATTGAAACAAGAGAAAAACACTAAAAGAGTGTTTGGGTGTCCTGAGACAGGATCTAAGCAAGAAAAAATATGAAGAACGAGTAAGAACTCGTGATGTACAAAGGAAAATGGCGCAGAGCCAGAGGGAAAATAAGCACGGAGCTTGGTTTTTTGCGCGGAGCAAGTTTGTACCTTCAGGAGCTGGTTTTTGAGATGAGTGATATCTGTCTGAAGCCTTGAAATGGCTTCCTTTATATAGAAGGCGGCATGGGCCTTGAATTTAATGGGCTTGACTTGCTGAAGAAGGCGAATTCCTCCTCCTAGGTAGATGACAGCTTCCAAGAGAGTGCAGTGAAGCTTCCTTCTTCTTCTGATTGCTTCCAACTACTGGGGAAAGGGAAAAGGAGATGCTTGGGCGTCACACTCTTGGATGGGAGATGGAAATCTTCCTCCTAGATGGTTGATGAATAATTCTTCCTTCTTCCTATCACACTTCAGCATGCCTTCGTTGCTTCTTTTGTGCTGAAATCAGCTAATCTGACTAAGTAGTGGCCTACTGACATCATGACTTGGACTTTGAACACTAAGGCCACGAAATTATCTTTACATAATCATGTTTAGCTCTTCAAATTATGAAAATACTACTTAGTTAAGAAAATGGCTTAAACCGGGGTGAGAAAGCCACATGTCCTTAACAGAAAAGAGTGTAAAAGTTGCAAACGAACTCGGAATAAACCAAAATTTCACCAGTAGGCTTAGATTATCTCCATAAGACTATGGAAAAAATTCCAAGTGAATTCGAGCTCTCCTTCATGGTGATCTTGGTTTCACTCCCCAAAAAGTCCTTAACAGAAAACCGGGCATAAGTTTTTACACCGATGTCAGAATAAGGTAAAAATTTACCTAGATGATCTACATAGCTCAAGAATCATCATGGTATTCTCCTTGGAAGAAATCGCAGCCTCTAGCCTCGTCAATTGATCAATTTTACTATTTTGTCCTTAATTGAACAAAATGCAAAGTTGTAGTTTCCCCTCCTAGGGAGGGGAAAAAGGCTAGGCGATTTCTCCACCATGTTAGGTTGAATATGTTGAGGAGGTGTGAGGTTGAAAATCTCATGCCTCTCTCACGTAGGTAGGTGTTTCTCTTTCTGACAAACTTTAGCTCTCTGTCTCCTTCCTGCAGGAAGAGAAAAATATCTCTTCTTACGGAAGAGGGCGGCCTCTCCTCTACATGGGAGATGACTTTGGGCCTTATTATGTTAGTCCATGAGATATTTTTCATCTCATGGGTAGATGGTAAACAACTTCCTTTTTTACTGCTTGCCTCCCTAGTAGACAGCAATATTAAAGGAAACTGCTTCTGTTTGATTTTCTTTGCCACTCTCCTAGGTAGGGGCGGCATAGATGAAATTTTAATAATAATTATTATGAAAAAATAATTATTATTTATTTAATAATTAATAAATTTTAGCCCTTGCAATTAATTACAAGATTTTCCTAATTCTATCAGAACTAGGGTGGTGTAAAAACCAAATTTCTTTAGGATTTTTGATTAAATCCTGACTACTCATCTCAATAATATTTATGTGAAGACCAATTTACCCTCAATTGTAAATTGAGGTATAAACAATTGCCCCCAAGATTAAGTCCTTTAATTAAAAAGGATTTGAACTTGTATATAAGGAAATTGGTCTTGGGCCAAAATCTTCCTCTTATTTTCCTAGCCAACGTCGACACCCCTCTTTGGTTCCATACTTTGCCCAAAAATACAGCAACTTTTTCAAGCTCCAATGGCTTCCAAAGATCAAGGTAACAACAAGAATCATCAACAAAAACCTTCTCCTATGGCAAGCAATTCAAGCCGCAGCTCCTTGTTCTTGGAGGCTTCCAAATCTTTGGCAAGGATCAAGCAATTTGGATCAAATTCCCATGATGGCAGCCCCAATTCGACTCAAGCAAGGCCAAAGCTCAAGTCCATGGTGGTTGATCCCAAATCGGCACAATATCAAGGTAATTGCTTCATGAACTTTTAATTTTTGCACTTAAGTTCATCAATTTCCTTTATGCCACCAACCCTAGCATAATTTGCCATGCTTAGGTCGACTTTGATTATGAATTTTGAGTAATATAACTGCTGGAATTTTGAGGAAAAATTTGATTTAGAAATCAAATAAATTTGGTGAAGAAATTGGCAAAAATCCTTAGTAAAAACTACATAGTTTTGGCCTAGGACTTAGTTTTTGCCATAGATCTTAGATTAACATGTTGCTGCATATAATTGAGTATTACATGGCATGAAATCATGTCAATTTCGTGGGAAATAAGGCTGGTGGCGTTGATTTGAATTTTCCAACCCTTAGGTATACAATTCGACCTTAATTGGCTAAAATTACAAATCCTATTTAGCTTAGGATTCCAATTTAGCCAAATTTGATTAGGTTTTCATGTTTTCCTCATAAAATTAGGTTAGGATTGGATGAACCCTAAACCAAAATGGACAAGGATTAAAACCCTAGCATGCCGTAGCCTATTTTTGCAAAATTTCCCCACAATTTTGGCGGCATACAATTTAGTCCCTAGGGTTTTAAGCAATTTTGAGATTTTTGGCCAAATTGATTAAATTGGCCAAAAATTCAGGGAGTTAGGTTAATCAAATTGCATCAAATTAGGTTAATCAAATTGCATCAAATTAGGTCGAAAAAGAAAAACTTGGCCTAAAATAGAAAGAGGTCAGAAAAAGTTAAATAAATAAAAGGAGGGGTTCAGGTTGAAAACCCGCAAAGGGCGGCCTAAATCCAATGGGGGTTCTTGAGTTGAAAACCCGAAAGGGCGGCTCAAGTAAAGGATGGAAAGGCATTAACAGTGGAGTCTTGCTCAATCGTCTTGTGAGGTCGAAGGGGTGAGTGAGTAGTTCAGAGCTACCTGTGATGACCAAAAGCAAAAAAAGAAATGTACACATAGGACCAATTGAAATGCAAGGGAATCATCCATCATTCAAAATCGTCGGAGTATTCATCGCCATACGGTCTATTCTATCTTTTATATATATTATTACTACAATATTTTCCTTTAATAACCTTTCTTTCCGTATATATATGTGTTCTTTGTTAAATATCTTTCTTAAATAATATATTTCTCTTTCCATACACTTTCTGTTGAAAGGAATAATTGGATTGTGTATTTCATTACAAAATCATAACACTGATTGAGAATATTTGAATAAACATGATCATGCATGGCATTCAACCATAAAAGGGTAACAAGTTGGAGCATAAGTCTTAATTGCATTACAAGCTGGAAAATGCACATTGGAGGTAAAAATCAGATTATGGCAGTGCAAATACTCCAGAAGGGAGGTATATATCTTACAAGAAGGGAATCATCAACAAAATACATCCAAAGTATGATGAAAGCAAGAGTTTGTTGGTTTAGGATGAAATGCCAGAGTGGAAGAACTATGAATGATGTTGGGCTATCTTGGGTTCTTACCTTAAACTGATGAAAATTTGATTCAAAGAAAAAGAAAATGATTTTCATACGATATCGATTGAGTTTTTATTATTTGAGTTTTAGTTTAAATTCAAATTCCCTGTTCTTTTTAAAATCCTGTTCGAGGTCTCTGGTAGAGAGTCTTTAATTCAAAATCTTGTCTTGCTTTTAAAATCCTGTTCGAGATCTCTGGTAGAGAGTTTTCAATCCAAAATCTTGTATTGTTTTTAAAATCCTGTTTGAGGTCTCTGGTAGAGAGAGTTTGTTTCAAAATTTTGGTTCATTTTGAAATCCTGGTCGAGGTCTCTGGTAGAGAGCTTTCTGCTTTAAAATCTTGTGCTTTTTAAATCCTGGTCGAGGTCTCTAGTAGAGAGTTTCCGCTTTAAAATCTTGTTCTTTTTTAAGATCCTGCTCGAGGTCTCTGATCGAAAGTTTACATATCAAACTCTGAATTCATTTGAAATCGAGTTTCATTTTAAGCTTTATTTTAAATATAATTTTGTTTTTCCAAGCACACATATAAAGCGGGTGTCTACGTCTTTGCACATTTCCTTACTAACAGAAAGTATACAAAGTGCTCTTTTATAAACTTCCCATTAGTCAGAAAATGCACAAAGAGGGGCAGTTGTACACACTCATTTCTGTCTTGTATCCTTGAATTTAAATCAACTTATTTCTTAATTGGCATTAGGGTCACCTAGGGGCATTTCGGTCATTTGCACACTCAGGAGCATTTTGGTCGTTTTAAGTCCACTTTTAATTTAGACAAGTGTGTCGGCCCGCGCTGGCGCTACGGGTTCCCTTTATTATAGATTTGTCATGATTGATTTAAGGTAGAAAGGTTAACTATGAAGGTTATTTTGTTTTTGTATCATTAGACCTATGTGTTTGGATGATAAAGCAACATGTTTTTCCTAAGAAGATCATAACTAAGTTATTTATATAGCTCTTTGCAGACATTCATGTTTGATTGTTTCTTGGATCTATTGTCATTCGAGAAGTCGGGAGTTGTCAATATAACAATGGATCTTGAACGAAACGTTAGAGAGCAACTATTGAAGGTTGGAGTTAAGTGCTGAATTGAAGTTATTTGAATGGGCTTTTTAATTTTTTATTTGATATGGAGATTGTTATGGAAGGATTTGAAGTTATGGTCTTCTAGAGTTGAAGGAATGTAGTCAACAGTATATAATTTTTTTTTGTCTTTTAAAATTCTTCAATATATTCTCAAATGGCATATATTTTGAAATTAGAGAGTTTTAATATATCCATTTAAATCGATATTGATTAATTGAAACGTGCATATATATAAATATATAAATTGTTTTATATTTTTTTGGGTCTTTTTAAGATTTTTGAATATATTAGCAAACGAACGAAATTTGAAATTATTGAGTTTTAATATATAATATCCATTAAAATTGGTAATGATGAATTGAAACGGCCTAATTATATGTGTTTCAATTTTGTCTTTCTGGTCTGCAATCGAAGGAAGTATTTTGTTTATTCAATTCAACACTCCTCTATGTAATTGATAAATTTGGTAATAAGACTGTTTAATTGTACAGTTCTGTGCAATAGAAGCGTTCATTATAAGTACATTTATAATTGGTATCTCTAAATCTAACCTTGTCTTGGACGAAAAGTATAAAATGCAAGCCTCTCTTTTTAAGCAACGTGGAAATAATCAAAGATAGTTGATAAGATTTTTAAAAATTAATAGACAACATTTTATATATAGGAATCTTAGAATGTAGATTTTAGAATGGAACTTGATAAGGAGAAAGATGTTACTACATATATTTTCTATCAAGAAAAAGGAAAAGGCAATAAGAAAAGATAAATAAACTTTCATTTGACATAAGATTTCTTATTTGATAGAAGAATTTTTTTGTAGTATAGCAATTCTTCTATTTATTATCTCTAAGTTAAATCTATTTTTTTATTCATCCATCTTCATAGCGTCCAACATTGCCAACAATTTGTTTTTGCTATATGTTGTTATTTTGATTCGTTTTAGCATCTTTTTCATTGCTCCAATTTGTTGCCGTAGTCACGCTTCTCGAAGGCTTTTCTCTTCGTTGTCAAATTCAATTTGAGCTTGTAGGATATCAACTTTGTTGGAGTTGAAATCTTCTATTTGGACTCCATGAGATTGTTGCAATTCTAGAATTGCATTCTTTGCAGCATTTTGTTCTGCAAACTCTTCGTTTGTTGCTGAATGTCCATAGGAAGTATATTGTCTCCCTTCTTTTGTTTCTTCTGTAAACTCAACCTTTGCCTGATAATCGTTCCATATATTTTGTTTTGCCACATAAATCGGTGGAGTGAAGTTTAGAGACTCGCACAATGTGTATAGTGCTTTTTTGAAATCGAAGTCGATAATACGTGCCATATTTCGGTTACCTCTAAGCTACAAAACCAAACTATATAATTAGCATCGGTGTAACAAAGTTATAGTAGAACTCGTACAATTGCAAATAAATGTAATTTGGAGAATTGAAAGATAGGAATTTGGCTTTTATAGTGAATAAGGGGCTAATCTCAATTGTTTTTTCAAAGGTTAAAAACATATCTGTGAAAAATTAGTCACACACAAATGTAGGAAGTAGTGAACATTGACGAAATGATTCAAAAATATATAGGTTTTTACATGCATAATAGAAATGGCTATAGAAAACGTTTCTTGGACAATAATTGGAGTTAGTCTTACATAGTTGTTTTCTTGCAATCTCTTTTCTCTTTGTTGTCAGTACTGTATTTGTTGAATCTTCATATATATACTAATTCGACATGGCCTTTGGTGTAATAACAACATAATTATTACATCATTTTGGACTGTTATAACCTAATTAGAATTATTATAAATAAAGGTGAAATGAATGTCCACTAAACATTGGAATTTGAAGAATTTTTTCAGTTTTAGATTCTGAAAAGTTAAAAAGTTGCCATCCTATATCTTTACATAAATCGTACTTAAATCTCCAATTAACCTGTTTCATTTGATTGGTATTAAAGTCGTTATTATAAATTCATAACGGTTAATTTTTTTTTTGAAAATTTTTTTAAGTTTTAGAATCTAAAAGCCTTTCAATCATAGCTGGGTAAGTTTGTTTAGTCTTAATGTTTCTGTTTTTTGTTGGAATAATCAAATTTTCTTCACAGCTTATTATTGCTTAACTTTCTTGACAACTTCTTAGCTTCTGCGTTTTGATAAATATATTTAAAGGAGTTTAAAGTTAGAATCATGAGGCGAAAAAGTTTAAAAAACTGACTCTTGAGAGGTATTCTTAAGTTAAAAAGCTGCCATCTGATATCTTTACATAAAGTCTGAAATTAATATCCACTAAACATTGGAATTTGAAGAATTTTTTCAGTTTTAGATTCTGAAAAGTTAAAAAGTTGCCATCCTATATCTTTACATAAATCGTACTTAAATCTCCAATTAACCTGTTCCATTTGATTGGTATTAAAGTCGTTATTATAAATTCATAACGGTTAATTTTTTTGAAAATTTTTAAGTTTTAGAATCTAAAAGCCTTTCAATCATAGCTGGGTAAGTTTGTTTAGTCTTAATGTTTCTGTTTTTTGTTGGAATAATCAAATTTTCTTCACAGCTTATTATTGCTTAACTTTCTTGACAACTTCTTAGCTTCTGCGTTTTGATAAATATATTTAAAGGAGTTTAAAGTTAGAATCATGAGGCGAAAGAGTTTAAAAGCTGACTCTTGAGAGGTATTCTTAAGTTAAAAAGCTGCCATCTGATATCTTTACATAAATCGTACTTAAATCCCCAATTAACCTATTCCATTTGATTGGTATTAAAGTCATTATATTATAAATTCATTATATTAATCTCCTTTTACCGCCGCAAAAAAAAAACTTTTTCATTATCGACAAAGTGATGGCTTTTAGACCTTAAAGGGGATAATCAAAACTAAAACTCTCCCATCTTGAACTATAATCTTTCATCGTTATAGAAAATTCTGCAAGGGACTCTTAATTTTTCTTGTCGGTGATAAGTTCAGTTATCTTTCAAAAACAGAAGGAAGCGAAATACAGGAAGAATGATGGAAAGAAAAAAAAATCAAAACAACTCTATATAAAAGTGATACTCAAAACTTTTTATATCAGGAATACATGAGAAAATTATATCATAAGATCATGCATAACTGCAATGGCACAACTACAAATTTCAGCTAATCACTCCAATCTTCATCTTCCTATTTCAGTTGGTCCATCAATCCAAGGAATTAATGTGATTGAGTGGGTGGCGCTCAGAATAAATAGCCAAATGAGATGACAAAATCTGGACATCTTCATGCAGCTCACGTAGTTGATTCAAAATATTAAGCAACTTTTCCAACAGGATCTGGAAACATAAAAGGAAATATAAATCATATCAGGAAAAAAATGATATATACACAGTCAAACTTATATATAGGTAAATAATAAAAAGGATTGGCGCAAGAAACAACAATCTAGTTCACTCACAGAGTTCTGTAATTCAAGCCTTGTATGGCCCTGGTTCTTATGCAGAGAAGCAAGCCGAACTGATTCACGATTGATAAAATCCTCAACACACAACATAGAATGGTCATCCATTACAGCCTGTTCCTGATTACAGAGTCAAAACAAACAACTAAATCTCAAAAAGTGTAAATAGATGAATAACGTAAAAATGGAAAACCAAAAAATGAAGCGACGGAGAAAAATACCTGAGGAGGGAAATCGAAGAGGATTAAGAAACGTGGAAGGGAAAAGCAAAGAGGGAAAAAATCGTTTTTATACAATAGAGGAAGTAAATTACGAAAAAGGGCATCAGGAAAAGGAAAGGAAGAAATTCATGGAGGGGCTTTTTAGTCATCCAAAAAGTGTGAAAAGACCAAAAAAAGCCAAAAGGAGACACCACATTAATCCTCAATTTGGCCTTTAAGTAATTTCCATAGCCACTAAAAATAATATATAGTATATATTAGCTAATTCATTTTTTTGTCATCTAGATTGCATTTGAAAAACCCAAAAAATCTTAATGTGCACCTTTGGCAATTTTGCATATTTCATGGTTTAGCTTCATTTAGTAATTTAATATTGTTGCATTTTAATCATATAGCTTAAGCCCGTTTAGTAATGGGTCTAGTTGTCAATTAGCATTTTCATATCCAATTTATTCTCATGTTCCCTTTAATTATATCAATCATATGCATATTTTTACATTAGTCACATTGGTCATATTCATGTTCATTTCTCATTAAGCATACTCATTTTTTATCATGTCATTTTGTCTACTAGTCATGTGTGTACATTCAAGTAATCATATGTATAATTCCCATGAGTCCAACATTGGCCATTAGTGCTATAGTTAAGTTGGGAGCTTAAATTAGATCAAGTCCTTTTTTATTTTCATTTACAATATGAAAGCAACTGATTCTCTAAATTCCCAAAATTAAAAGGTACATAGGTCCCAAAGTCACATTGATTACAAAGTTCAACTGCTCCAAAAGAAAAAGGAAAAAGAGTAAAGATTTGGCAATTCTGTTTATAAGTACAAATGTTACAAAGGAAACCAAACTGTCTTCTTGGATTACATCTTATTTTTTCCAGTAGGATATTGTTGTCCCTTGCTTAGGGTCCCATGTCCTTGGAATTTAACCCTTTGTCGAGAGAGAATGAACAACCTACAGGAAACTGAGACACCAAATGCAGCAACCAGTACCAATTCATGCCATATGCAGAAAGGACATATATCCCCAGGACTTAAGGCACAAGCACCATTAGTTGGTGAATATGCCTTAATACTTCAATGAAAGAAAGCAAGCAACAACAAGTCAGCAGGCATATGAAAAAAAAGCATAAAGACAGAAATCAACATGAATCATCACACAAAACAGCAAAGATGGTAGCAAGGAATGGAAAGCACAGAACAATGAAGAGTTACATAATGTACTACAACAAGCATGCAAAGATGGAGTAAATAAGCCTGGGGAAATTTCTTTATAGGCTTTAGGGATTGAGAGGGCCAAAATTGAGTTCAAGGCCTCATCATCCCATCAAAGTCATAGAAGAATGAATGCATGCAAGAAATTAAACTAAAAGTCACCAAGTCAGAGCAACCTTACAATGCAAAAAGAAAGACCGAGAGGAAACAGTGACGTAGATCAAGACTGAAGACTGAAGGTTTTAAGACAGAGTCAATACAAGGTGAACAAACAATGAATTCAACAGGAATAAAAGAGCTAAGCAAGTCATGGCAGACCTGCATCAGATCATCGAATACTGCCATACTGCATTTGAACAGCACATATAGGCATAATATTCCAAACTTCAATAAAATCAAGCCATTTTGAATGCAAGGCAGTTTCCAGGATCGACAAGCAATGGCACACAAGGACACTCACATTTCAGTAAACAAAGAATACAAGGCAAAAGAAACTAGAGTTGCAAAAAAAAAAAAAAAGGAGTAGACACAAGTAAGAGAGGCATTCATCAGAATCAAGTAGGGTCAAGGCGTTTGAAAGCAATCTAAAGCAGTTATCCAAGAGACACATTAGACAGAAACATCCAAGCTCATTTACAACCTATTACCAAAAGGCGATCCAGCAAGCTCAATGTAGATAATTCAGAAGGAAAACAACAGAATTCATTGAAGCAGTAGTAGTCATGGAGCATCCAAGCAAAAGGCAAAGTCTACACAGAGGGTTTTAAATTTAGAACAAAGTCAATCATCAAGTATTACATTGGGCAATCATTTTAATCTTAATACTAGCACACATCAACAATCCAAATACAACAGGAAAGGTCTCAAAATGTATAGTAGTTGTTCATATCTCATTGACCTCAGGGAACCTTGTGACTTGGCAAAGAAAAATGCTTATCGTTGTTGATATATCAAAATTCTATTGGTTAGGGAAGGGACCCTTTTAACCCATTTCAGCTCCATGTCAGCACTAACCCGCCTATTATCTCGACATTCGTTTTCACAGAAAGGACAAGCAAATAAGCACAATGAATTATCAGTAAAATAGAAGCTCAATTTCACAATTTCAGAAAATGAAATTACAGCTAGAGAAAGCTTACGCACCTAACAACATATCACGTGGGACGCTCAATTCTTATCCAACAAAAACTCCACCTGCACAAGAGAACAAATTTGGTTAGCGAGGAAAAAGAGGGGAATTGAATCTGACCATTCGGCTAGAACGGAGAGGGGGAGAGGATTGGCTAGAGAAAGATTTTTCTTCTCCATCGAGAAGAGGGGGGATTCAGTTTGAGGGGGGAAAAGAAAAACCTAAGAGAGAAAAAGGAATCGCAAAAAAAAAAGAAATCTTTTTTCTTCTCCATTTTTCAGAAAAAAGGGATCGATTGATTCACACAAAAAAAAAAGGGATTTTCCTGGAAAGAAACTTAACAGTGGATCGAAGGGTTGAATCTCTCTCTTTCTTCTTTCTCTGAACTTGAAAAAAGAGGCAAGTCTTGAAAAGCATAGGGTTTGGTAGCGATGAACAAGAGCAAATCGTTTGTGATAGCTCAGAGATCGCTTTACCCCTTTCATGATTGATCTCCAACGTTTTTAAAGCCTAAAATCTAGCACATTTTGGGGGGTTTCTGAAATTTGAGTTTGGGTTTGTAAATTTGGAAACGAATTTGTGCTGAAATCACTGGTTTTTGAGGGTTGGGGAGTGTGATTTTCTTGAAGCAATTGGAAACTAAGGTTTCAAATTTGGTAAAAGGGAAAAGTTGTCGAAGAAGAAGAAGGGGAATTAGGGTTATAAGCTCCCCATTTACTGAACGACGTCTTTTTAGGGTAAGTTGCTTTTTTTTTTTAATTCATCCTTTTCTTTTTCATTTGTTTCAATTTGGGCCTGATTGTGTTTCGTTGCTGCGATTTAAGGCTTGTTTGTCTTATATATTTAACTTGGTTTCCAATTTTATGATTGATGAAATTTCTTTTAATGAATTCTTATGTGTTTATGTTTTTATTGTGGTGGTTTGATGTTCAAAGTAATGATTTTGATAAAAGTTTGAATTTTTATTGAAAAAGCTTGGTCTTTGGTTAATAAAAATATGGTAGATTATGTATTTGTTTATTATTTTGGCTTTAATGATTTATTTTGGTGAAAGTTTATGTTTAAAGGACTTAATTTGATGTTTCCATGCTAAAGTTATGATTTTTGTTTGTTAAATTTAAAAGAAAAATCAAGTCTTTAATTTCAAGTTTTGATTTTTAAATATGATTGATTCAAAGATGGATTCATGATTATTTTTGAGATGATCTTGAGTATAAGAATGGAACCTTTAATTTAAAGCTCAAATTTTTAAATGGAAGTTAGCTTGATAATTGAGTTTCATGTCATTATGAGCTAATTTCAATTTTAAAATCTAGGCTTTGAATTTAAAGATCTCATTTCTTAGAATTAAAGGTCAACTCAAGGAGGGATTAGTGAATCTATTTGAATTAATCTTAGTTTAAGAATTAAAGTTTGGATTAAAGCGCTTAATTTTCTTTTAGTTTATATTAAACTAAGGAAATGGTTTTAATTCATGATAACTTGTGTTTAAGTTCATTTAAAGACCTAGACTTGTATTTGAGTTCAATTAAGTGCCTGGAGTTTTCAATTTAAGTCACATAAAGACTTAAACTTGTTCCCTTGTTCACCTAGGTCCCTGATTGGCATCCCAATTTATCTTTTGATTTGATTGAGCCTTATTGATCTTGATTTTATTGCAATTTGATCCTTTATTCGTGGTATTAATATTGTGATTGTGCAATTGAGCCCATGTTTTGCATGTTTTATACTTGTTGTTTTCCTGAATTTTACTTATCGTTTACTTGGTGTGCAGAAATGTTCCCAGCCAGTCCAATTTGACCCTTAGGCTTCCATTTCTTTAAGCCATTTGTTCTTTTGATTTTTGGCTTTATTAAGCCTTTGAATTTGTAATAATTAGTAATTAGTGGTAAAGTAGAGATCAATCATATGTATTCATGTCATGCACATTATATGTCACCTTGATTATGCTCATAATGCATTAACATTCGTCTTCTGCCGAGATGAAAGGCCTTTCAGATGAATGTACTCGGGTACGAATTTCTGGGAGTCCATTCTAAACCGATCTCTTCCATAAATACCCCCATAATGCGTGGGAAGGGTTTATGGAGTTGACTTTGGGTAGACTTGTGTTAATGCATGTAACAAAAATGGTCTTTCATGCATTTTAATTGCCATTCATGCGAGTTAGCTAAATAAGAATCAGTAAACAACTGTCTTTTACGATGACATGTGGGTCCCAAGCAAATGTACTCAGGTACGAACTCTTGGTCCCCGCTCCGAGATTGAGTTATTCCCGAGATACCCCCATAATGCATGGGAAGGGTCTCGGGTTAATCTCAAGTATACTGTTGTTTATTGATAAACTAAAATTTACCAATTCATGCATCATCTGCATTCATAGTTTCCCTTATAGGGATTAATGAGATTAAGAAAACAAGAAATTGCCTTTTCCTTTAAAAGCATACTAAAAGCAACCTCTTTATTTTGGACCCATATTAGATTTAGTTTGACTTAGAGGTACCGTCACTTGACGGGCGTGCCGGGGGTGCTGATCCTTCCCCGGGCGTAACCGACTCCCGAACCTAGATTTAGGTTACAAAGACTGGACCTTAGGTTTAGTGGGTCCATTGCCGAGCTTTTGGACTCAACTTAGCTTAAGTAGCAATTAGGTGACTAATCACACCTTAGAATTTTTTATTAGTGGCGACTCCATTTCCAAGTCGTTTCGGCTGGGTTCCCCGGACCCGAACGTTTCGACAGCTAGGCGAAAAAAGGCTAGGTGATTTCTCCACCATATTAGGTTGACTATGTTGAGGAGGTGTGAGGAGGAAAATCTCATGTCTCTCCCACGTAGGTAGGTGTTTATCTTGTTGACAAATTTAGCTCTCTGCCTCCTTCCTGCAGGAAGAGAAAAATATCTCTTCTCAGGGAAGAGGGTGGTCTCTCCTCTACATGGGAGACGACTTTGGGCCTTATTATGTTAGTCCATGAGATATTTTCCATCTCATGGGTAGATGGTAAACAACTTCCTTTTTTACTGCTTGTCTCCGCAGTAGATAGCAATATTAAAGGGAACTGTTTCTGTTTGATTTTCATTGCCACTCTCCTAGGTAGGGGCGGCATAGATGAAATTTTAATAATAATTATTATGAAAAATTATTATTATTTATTTAATAATTAATAAATTTCAGCCCTTGCAACTAATTACAAGATTTTCCTAATTCTATCAGAACTAGGTTGGTGCAGAAACCAAGTTTCTTCAGGATTTTTGATTAAATCCTAACCATTCATCTTAATAATATTTATGTGAAGACCAATTTACCTTCAATTGTAAATTGAGGTATAAACAATATTATTATATTAAATTTTCTAATAAGATGTTGGGCGGGAGAGATTATAAGAGAAATATACATGATTATTGCCTATACCTTTTCTTTTGATACATAAGAAATAGATACATGGGTGATGAGTTCTTAAACTCGACACCTCTATACGTTGCATCCCAATTTCCAACTTCTAACCATAAATAAATTATATATTAAATTCAATTGGAATGAATAAAATTTGAAATAAGCCCAACGTTATTGTACAATTTTATGTGGTGTTATAAATTGGGCTTGGCTGTAATCTATGGGAAGGTTAGCTAGGCCTAGCCCAAAGCAAAGACTGGGATCAACTTGCTTTAGAAGAATTGAATATTGTCAGGCGACTGGCAGAGTTTCCCAACCGAAAACATGCTCCTTGTGATTTGTGAATGAACATAATGAAACCTGCAAAAAGGAGAAGAAACCAAGAATCCATAACCAATTAATTATTGAACGTTACAAATTTACCTGAAATGATGACAAATTCTCTCTCTCCTTGGTTTGAATTTGGACCTGCTTGACTCCTCTGATGCCAACTAGGAAGAGCCAATCCTTGAATTGACAGCATCCTTAGTTGGCATCCAGGGAGCCAGGCAGATCTCAAACCTCACCCTTTATTCTTTTTCTCCTCTTTTTTCAATTCATACCCTGTCCAAACCAATCCAATAGTTCAAGTTAGAAACATGAAATTTAACACTTCTAATAACACTTCTAATTAATTACATAAATTGGTGAACAAAAGGTGGATACAAATTTATAATACAAATTTTTTTTTTTACTTGAGCCTATTAGGGATTGAACTCTAAGCACTAGAATTAAGAGTCCATTACTTTACCTCAAAAAAAAATCCATTACTGTATTAGAAGGCCAAATTGTCGGATGACATACATGATACATAAATTCTTACCTTATTATTACCACGTAGCAAAACATTTAGGTCAACGTTTGCCACGTATGTACTGAACATTTAGTTCAATGATTGATGTAGGTTTAACAGATCGAATAAAAACAATCAACTACTAAGAAGAAAAACATCTAGAAACACCCATTTTGTAAATGAAAAGGAAAACAAATGTTTGATTTTGAGGAATGCCCTTCATGAGGCGAAAGTAACATATATTTATACATGCTAGCTAGGGCTAGCTGTGCAAGGAAGTAAGAGTAAGAGAAAAGGGAAACAATGTAATTGCACAAAGAAAATTTGAATATTAAGGATTTACATACCTTAAAAATAAACTTTTCTTTGCCTTATAAGGATTTACATGCCTTGAGGATTTTTTTCGGCAAAAAAAAAGAAGGATTTTTAAGGATTTATAACATACCATATGTATAAAACTATCGAATCTGGTAAAAATCAATGGTTTTAATTACATACTTATTAAAAAAACAAATAAACAAATTCCCATTTTTGAAATAATAATTAAACTTGTGATAAGATCACTTACATTTGAAATCATGTGCATAGGCAAGCCATGGTTGTTTGCCAAAGTTTCCATTGCAGCTACAGCCATCTCTCTTTTTCTGTCTCTCACTTTACTGCTCTCTCTATCAACATAAATAATAGTAGTAAATTCAGTTTTTTGAGTTTTGGAGTTGCAAGTGAAAAAGAAGTACATAATGTGTGGTATTTAAAGACAAGTTGGGTAAGGAAAACGACAACAAGAACTCCAGGGGAAAAACTAGAGAGTACACAATAAACCAGACCAGACGGCAGACAAGGATTTTTTTACTTCTTCTTTTAACTATAGAAAGAAACCCTAATTTTCTTAACTGCCAAAAAAATAAAGCCATTTTTTCCTTTGGATTTCTCTGAGATTTTTGGCTCTTCCTTTCCTACTATGTAAAAGTGGCCAACCCACCAATGGGTTGAGCAAGAAGACAACTCATATTTTTCAGTTTTTTTTTTTATGGAAACGATGATTTGGCTTGGTGTGTTCATAACGGCTATTGACAGGAGTGCACAATGCCAAGGCCAAAGCATGAGACAAATTGACAGCCTTAGCATGGATGGTTTGACGGATTATTTCACGGTCCTTTCTCTACAAAATGTTTCATTTCCCTATTTTTTTCATATTCGAAACCAAGATTTAAACCGGTTTGTTAAATACGTATTAATCATCGAGTCAAATATTCAGATGTTTCGTGTAAAATAAGAATAATAATGAATCGAAGACAAGGTGTAGGAACTCAAATTTCATGTGGGGATCCCCATTCTTGGACTAGTTTTTAGCCTGTATCGGGCCGTGATGTGCTCTAATTGTAGCTTTTTAGACGATTTAACTGACTTTTACTTATCAACTTTTTGAGTTTTCGTCATGGGTACAGCACCCTAACTCATCAATCTTTGTTCCACTTGTTATTATTGGTCGATATCTCAATGTGTCGTTGGCGTCGGCGGAATTGTTAACATCACTCGCTTCAAACTTCGTCGACGAAGAATTCACTATTCAAATTTTAGTTTACCGGTTTTTGTTTTTTCATCACTATATAGCGAAGGTCAAAGTTCAGATTATATAGTACAAATATATATTTCCTTTCTCGTCACATGTAAAAAGAGAACATTTTTTTCTTTAATAATTGATCAACTTTTTTTTGTTTTGTTTACGATAGGAGGGGGAAGAGGACGGGACTTGAAACAACATCTTGACATGGCTCCTCAACCTCTTAAGTCTTAACCATTTTATTAAGTGGGGGGAGTTGTATATAATTACATATCATATTCACTTCAAATTTTGTAAGTGGGTACTTCTTCCTAAAGTTTAGATTGTAAATTTTTGGCTCATTGCTCAAATTGGTCCCTAACATTTCCGAATATACTCAAATAAGGACCTAATTTTCTAATTTGGTTAATTAAGTCTGAAACATTGCAAAATCAGTTAATAATGTTGTAAAATCGGCTCAAATAAGTCCCTAGAATCAATTTAAGTCCCTAACCTTTTTGGGTTTATTAAGTTGTCAATTTGATGCTCGGGCCTGATTTGAGCCGATTTTGCAACGTTATGGACTTAATTGACCAAATTAAAAAGTTAAGCCTTTATTTGAGCATTTCCGCAGACGTTAGGCACCAATTTGAACATTTAACCTTAAATTTTTTCAGGGTAAAGCTCTAACAAATTTCATTTTTCATTGATGAATATCAGGATTACAAAGTTCAAAAGTAAAAAGTGTTTCCAAATCTGTTTCTCCCCTACCTGATTATCTAACAAGAGCATGAGGGAAGAGATTAGCCTTCTTGGAAATGGCCGCAAAATAATAAGTCTGAAAAATTCTTCCGCTGAGCAAGTTCGGAGATGGTTAATTAGTTATGTTATTGTATTATTAAAATTCATTAGTCCATGGAGAATGATTGAATTCTTATTTAAGTCATCAAAGTAAAGTATATCAATAGTAATAAACACCTGAGTTGCTAGCTCAACTCTTAAGTAGACCGTACCTGAACCATGAGTTCCTGTGTTCAAGTTCCACTACATGTAAAATTGCGTATGGGTTTTATCCCACTTTAAATGCGCTTGATTAGCTGGTGCAAAAAAAATGGGCTTGATTAGTTAATTATTACATTTATTAAGATAATAGATGTAGTTTGTATTTGTGATTTCTCATTGAATTGTTTGAGCATATTAATTGTTTTGTACCGGAATATCCAAATCAGGATTAAAAGTTCGATGAAATATATAGTTTTAAGTCTAATTATATTCAATATAAGACTTATACCCTAGTTTGAACATTTCATCAAAATTTTAGTCCAGATTTGAGCATTTACCCTTATATTCCCTAAAAAAAATTGCACGTAATAAGATTGTTGTCAGTTTAGTTCATTACTTTCTAATACATTTATTACGTAGGTTTACTTTACGAGCATAAAAACTAACTATACTATATATATATATTATTTGAACCTACTAGGGAATTTACTAAATGATCCCATCAACTTTTAATGTGGAAAGACTTTATCTCCCCATTCTGGTCTTTTCTCGCATGATTTATTATTGAAAATAACCCCTAAGCCTAACATGTTTTCTTCAAATCCATTGTTTTTGTGTGTAATTTGGTCGTTGAGTTCTAATAAGTGTTGTTCCCATGGGAATTTACTAAAGCATCCCCGATCAACTTTTAATGGAGAGGCCTTATTGCTCCGTTTTGATCTTTTCTCTCGTGGTTGATTATTGAAATATCCCCATAAGCCTAACATGTTTGGCCATTGAGTTCTAATAACTAATAAGTGTTGCTCCCACCATAATTTCTTTCGTTTTAGGCTTAGTTCTTAGGTTGTTGGTTAAAAAACTATTGGAAATGGCGGGTATGCTGCTATGGGCAATCCGGCCCAAATACGTTGTCCCATTCTGACCCACTTAAAGCTTTTGGTCCATGAGCATATTATCTATTTTCGAATTCCCTTTGGCACTATATTTTTTTTTTTGAGATAATCAGCATACATTTCAAGCAACAATTAATATTAGTTTTTATTTGATGAATTACCTAGAGATGAAATAGTAGAATATTAGCTTTATTTTGATGAATTACCTAGAGATGAGGTAGTAGAATTTAGGTAATGTACTTTTAGTTAGAAAGACAAGCCGTGTGTTTTGCTTTATATATGCGAATTATTTGCTTCGATAAATGAGTTTCTCCTAACTGACGAACTTACAATCAATGCAATATCTTTTTACTAATTAACCGACTTAAACAACTCGAAAAAATATAACATAAATAAGAAGATTCCTGCAATATATATGTATTGTGTGAGGATTATTAGTAGATATATTTGTCCTTTATATGAGGGAAGAGATAAGTTCAATGGAAATTTGATATTTATTTTATATGCATATATAAGAAAAAAATTACAATCAAATTACTAATTTTTTTAGGATAAATTCAAGAGTATTATTGATAATCAAGGATCGGGATTACAAACACACTGAAAGACCTTCCCAACATCTTTTAACTAATAAAATTAATAAGATCTGGTAGGTTAATTAATGATGAAATAAGCTCAAACTTGCAATATTAGAAATTATGCTAAATCACCATTTATGTATGTTTTTGTAAGGATAAATTATACATGTATAAATAAAAGTCACGATATGCATATATATCTACCTAGCATGTCACGACTCCTTATATGTTTGGCAATTGCCATCGATATATATGAATTTTTTATAACATTTCTTATGTTTGTATTAAAATAATACTGATTTCTCAAAACTTTAATTTTCTTACAAAACGATATCAATTTAGAAATTTTTAATATATCATTTTCCTTAGTAACCAAATCAATTTTTCTATGTTGATTTCTAAATTAAGATATTGGAGAAATTTTAATTCTATAAGTTTGCAAAATTTATATAATTTGGTAGTCATGTTATCTTCTATAACCATTCATATATAGGTTAGGATTTTAGCTTTAAAAGAATAGCCAAAGCAAAGTTGTTAAAGAGTATTATATCCAACTAAAGCTGCAAATGATATTTGTATTCTTACGAAGACAAAATTTTTACGGTAATTTTTTAACCTCCTCATACTTAGCTTCCTTCTTCTTGCTTCTGAAATTTAACGGCATTTACACATTCAAATTGCAAAATAAAACATTTAGGCAAATATACACATTCTTGCTATAGGTTTTGATGTAATTTCTTTGATGGGTTTTGAGTTACTTATTTGTATTTTTGTATTGCATGGTTAATGTAAGGGTTGAGACGGAAGAAAGGTTCTTTATGACTCCATCATGCACCACCGGTGGGTTTACCACTTATTTTTCACCGATGAAGTTCTATGCCTGTAGAAACTGCCGGAGGTATTCTTTTCCATATAAAGACGGAATCTTCACTGTAAGTGCTTAATCCCTCTTCATAATTGCTTCCCTCTTCCATAATTGTTGATCCCCAATTTCACTGCATTACACTTGATCTTGCACGATAGAGCGTTTCGTGTGATCTTCTACAAGGACGTGTACACGTCCTTGCTTATTTTATGGGTTTTGATTTATTGAATCGGTTTTGATTGAATTATACTCCTGTATTTTATATTGTATTGTGAATGTCAGAATCGACGCTGAAGAGGCTTTCTCTATTGACTTTATGCTTCGTGGATGTTTGAGTTAGACAATATATATATATCCTCCAAAAGTTATGTAAGAGAAGGAAATGAATATGATAAGGGAAGACGAATTAAAATATATGATTTTCTCCAATATCTCAATGGGTAATTAAGTTTGTACATATGTATTTATGCATGTATGTATGTATGCATGTATGTATATATATATGTTGCGCCAAATTTTCCTTATGCGCCCAAAAGGGTCTTTTGACATTGAATCTCTTTAAGGAAAGAGAGGTTCGAGGCATAATCTCTTTGTAGAAAAATAACATAAACTGTTTGTAAAACTTGAAAGTAAAAATCAAACGACTTGAGGGTTCTGGATCAAAGTCAGACCGAAACATTTAAATCATTGATCCCAGACTGCTTGCGAACAAAAGTGATTGTAGGTTTTTCAATGAACAGAAAGCAAAAATAACAAAAGATTGTTATTTGATTTGATTGAAACGGATTACAAAGAGAAAATCTTGTGTAGACAAGATTGAAATAAGGAAATTATGAAGAACGAGTAAGAACTTGTGAAGAACAAGAGGAAATCACGGAGATTTCGGAGAAAATTTGAGAGAAAAGTGCGAAGCTTTGAATTTTTGCACGGAGCAAGTTTGTAGCGTGTTGAAGCGTGGTCTGAAGCATTGGGGATGGCCTCCTTATATAGTGAACGAAATGGGCTTGGAGATCTTCATTCCTTCAGCCCAAAGTAAGTTTACTTGGTCACCAAGTCTTCCAGATCTAGGGAGACGACTTTCTCGAGTAAGGAAATGACTCCGATCCTTAAGAAATTGCCAGGAAAACTGCTAGAAATTTCCTGAGATGACTCTGAACTTGCACTGACATATAAGCCACGACATTATCTTCTAGAAACCATGATGAGACCTCTTCAGTATGTGAATTTCGAAATCCTCCTCTCCTTGATGTGATTCAGCATGTCCTGCTGCCTCTTTTGAGCTTGAAACAACTAATTCCGCAAGGAGATGGCTCTAAAGCATTAAAGATTGAACCTTAAACACCTAAGCGGCAAAAATTCTCCATGCTCAATCATATTAAGCACATCAAATCCCAAAAATATCATTCAACTAAGAAAATTGCCTAAACCGGGGTGGAAAAGCCATATGTCCTTCATTGAAAAGAGTGTAAAAGTTATCACCGACACCTGAAATTGATCAAAGTTGACGTGTAGCCATAATATCATGTATCCAAGGTGACACAACTTGTTTGGTTCAAAATCCATGCTCAGATCACCTTAAACCAACAACTTGTCCTTAATTGAAAACCGAGAAAAAGTTTTTCGACTGTGTCGGAATGAGATGAAATTTTGCCAGAATGATCTACTAAGCTTGAGGATCACCATGGTATTTCCCTTGTTGAATTCGCACTTCTCTAGCCCTCTTAATTGATCAATTTTGCCATTTTGTCCTTAATTGAACAAAATGCAAAAGTTGTCATTTTGCCTCCCGGGAGATGGGAACTAGTTGGGTGGCTTCACCACTATGTTGAGACGACAATATGTAAGAGATGTGAACCTTGAAACATCACGCCTCCCTTACTTAGATTAAGAAATCATTCGTTGACAAATGTTTGCTTGCTGACTTCTTAAGAATACAGGGAGAAGGGAGACTGCTTCTGAAAATAGGGAGGCGCCTCCTGGGACACAGGAGGCGGCTTGTGTTTATTATTTTAAGTCTATGAGATGTCTCCCATCTCATGGTGACATGTCATACAACTTCTTTTTTTACTGTTTGCCTCCTGCTGACAGCTTCATTGAAAAGAGTCGTCTTCTGATGATTTTTCTGCCACATCTCCTGGAAGTGCGGCACCTATTTATTAATAATAATTATTATAAAAGTAGTTATTATTTTCTTAGTGGAATCCGGCCTCCTCCTTTAGGAAAATAAAGCATTTTCCTAATCAACTTAGAATCAAGGTGGTCAAAATCCAAATAAAATTAGGAATTTGAGATTAAATCTGGACCACTCATCTTGATCTCT
Organism: Corchorus olitorius; assembly: GCA_001974825.2. NCBI lineage: Eukaryota > Viridiplantae > Streptophyta > Magnoliopsida > Malvales > Malvaceae > Corchorus > Corchorus olitorius. Next base: position 41,905 of record AWUE01016719.1, read on the forward strand.
CAAGTTCATTTACAAATTTATCCAAATTGTAAATTAGGGTATAAACAATATATATATATATATAGATTTGTTTAATATTTCAATCTTTTCCATCTTTATGTAAATATAATTAATATATGTATAGAGAGAGGTAATGATTCTCTTCAATGCAAATTTTTTTTTCTTTTCTTTTTCATTTTCCACATCCAATGCAAAAGCCATAACAGGAAGTTCATGCAATGCAAACCTTTTACAAAGTTGGTAGTTGAATATTATATTCAATAATATAGAACGTAACTAGTTAAAAATGAATTATGTTATGTTTGAACATTAAATATATGAATAATTATTTAAATTTATTAAATAAAAATAAAAAATAGAGGAGAACTTAATCTCCTCAAACTTTTTTTTGGAGGGGAAGGGGAAAGTTGAGACTCAAGTGAGCAATTCAGAAGATTCCAACAAAATAGATACTAAGAGTGTCGTTGGAGCTTTTTCTGACTTTAAATCTTTCTCATGCTTAAGAGTGTGTTTGGTAGGGAGGAAGGAAATAGGAAGGAAAGGAAATAGCAAGGGAAAGGAAACAGGGAGGAAGAGAAAGGAAGTCATATTTCCTCCATCATGTTTGGTAGGAAGGAAAAAAATTAGGAAGGAAGTACCAAATTAATTCTTTCTCTTGTTTGGTATGGATGGGAAATGAGAGAGAAAGGAACTTTATTTTTACAAAATGACTATTTTATACTCTTTCCTTTTATTATTAATATTTATGTCAAATTCACTAGTTTATACCCTCATCAACTATTTATTTAAAATTTCATTCATTAGCAGTAGTATTAAATTTTTTCATTTTTTATATAAAAAAAATATTTTTCAAACCTTCCTAGACATTTTATTTAAAATAAATGATATCCAAATACTGTTTTATTCAAATCTTTGAGCAATAAGATCTTAAATTGAATTAAAACCAATTTTTATAATAATATATTTACTCTATGATATACGTTTATTTTTTGCAAATAATATATTATACACTTTTAAGACCCTTTTATAATTTTTAAATAAACATCAATATTGAAATACACCTTTTTTTGTAGTTAATAAATAAATTTAAGAAATTTATTTTTATATGTAAATATAAATATTTCTATGGAAATGAATATAGACCTAAGACATTTGAGTAGCATAAGATCTTGGATAAAATAATAAATACTAATAAAGAAAATGAAAAATATTAATATTATTAATAAAAAATAATTAAGATAAATAAGATATAAGTTTTTTTCTTTACAGAAAAATAGGATACTGGACTAGTACTATAAGTAAATGCAAAAAAAAGACTAGTACTATAAGTTAAAAATTAAAATGAAACTGAGGCCAAGAAAAAAAAAGAATTACGGTACCAACGACAACTACCAACAAAAGAGGTAGGACCTACAGTGAGTCAGTGATCGGTTTGCAGTTTTTTGAAAGGGTAAAGTTTGTAATTTGGCATAATTATTTAGGTCATTATAGTCTTTTAAATAAATTAAACCTATTCATCGTCTTCTTCCTCAGCATTTCCGTCCACTTTTGGACGGAATTAAATCTGCAGAATTATGGGTGCCGATTTCTCTCCTATTTCCCCTCCACTTTTTTCCTTCTATGCATTTCTCTCCTACCAAACAAAAGAACCATCTTCCTTCCTTCCCATTTCTTTCCCGCCATCTTCTTTCCTTCCTATTTCCTCTGTACCAAACACACTCTAAGTCAGTATAGATATTTTTCCTATTGAGAAATGAGTAGAAGATAAAATGTGTTCAACGAGTAGATATATTATTTATAGTTGAAGATATAGGAATCATAAGAATAACGTCATACAATCTACACTCAAAGGATTGCCTTGGGATTGAAGATACCTACTCAAATGTACATATATCCGAGTCATGATCAATTTATTAATTCTAGGACATCTTTAACGGTTGGATTCATCTTTCACACAAAGTGATATCTGGATTGATTAAATGTTTGATCATCTATGTGTGTTTGTTGTGTTTCTTAATATTAGGTATACATAGAATTTTTGGTAGATAACTGTTCTGGTGATTGTTGATCTTTTAGAAGTTGATTGTGGGTCTTTTAGAATTTTTTGTGTGTTTTTTTATGTTCCTTGTTTGTGTAGAATGATTGTTTGGAGGTTTTGTTTGGGAATTTAGATGTTCTTCTGTTTATATCTCAATTTACAATTGAGATTCAATTGGTCTTCACATAATATTATCAAGATGAGTGGTCAAGATATGATCTTAAATCCTAATGAAACTTGGTTTCTGCACCACCTTAATTCTAATTGAATTAAAAAATTCTTATAATTAATTAATTAATGTCGAATTTATTAAGAAAATAATAATTATTTTCATAATAATTATTATTATTTTATGTATATGTCGCCCATAATAAGGGTGGTAGAAAATTCATTAAGAGACGACTCCTTTTAATGAAGCTGTCAGCAAGTGCAGCAGAAATTAAATTAAGGAGTTGTGTAACACGTCACCTTGATATTAAGATAGGAGACGTCTCATAAGCCTAAAATAATAAACACAAGCCGTCTCCTGTGTCCCAGGAGGGGCCGCCCTATTATCAAGAAGTTGTCTCCTCATTCCCTACATTTAAGGAGTCAGCGAATCAATGTTTGTCAGCAAGCAATTAACTTATCTACATAAGGGAGACGTGAGGTTTAAAGTCTCACATTCCTTGCATGTATTCACCTTAACATAGTGGTGAAGCAGCCTAGCTAGTTGCCACCTCCCGGGAGGCAAAACGATAACTTTTGCATTTTGTTCAATTAAGGACGTAATGGTGAAATTAGTGGAATTGACCTAGCTAGAATGGTGCGATTCTGATAAGAAGCATACCATTATGATCCTTGAGTCATGCCGCACATCCTGGTAAAATTTCATCTCATTCTGACACAGTCGGAAAACTTTGTCTCAGTTTTCAATTAAGGACAAGTTGTCAGTTTAAGATGATCTGAGCATGGATTTTGAGCCAGACAAGTGGCGTCACATTAGATATATGATATTATGGCTACACGTTAAGTTTGAGCGATTCCAGGTGTCAGTGATAACTTTTACATTCTTTTCAATTAAGGACATGTGGCTTTTACACCCCGGTTTTGGCTATTTTCTTAGTTGAATGATATTTTAAGGATTTGATGAGCTTAATATGATTAAGTATGGAGAATTTTGTGGCTTTGATGTTAAATGATCAAAACTTGATACTCAGGAGTCATCTCCCTATCAAATTAATTGTTTCAAGCTTAGGAGGAGTTGACAAGACATGCTGAATCACGTCAGGAAGGTGATGAGTTCGAAAATCAAGTATTGGAGATGTCTCATCATTGATTCTAGAAGGTGTATGGCATCCCAGAAGGCTAGTTCAGAGGTCCAGTCAATTTCCTGAAGACTGAAGTCATCTTCTGAAGAAGTTGAATCTGAGTCAGAGACTGCCAAGCCCATTAAGCCTGAAGGCCCATGCCGCCTCCTATATAAAGGGACCGACCCGTATGCTTCAAACAACTCTTCAACAAGTTGCAAACTTGCTCCGTGCAAAAATTCAAAGCTCTATGGTTTTCTCTCAATTTTCTCTACAGTCCTGCTGCTCAAATCTCCAGATTTCTTCTTGTTCATCACGAGTTCTTACTCGTTCTTCACTTTTTCTCTTTTTCAATCTTGTCTCCGGACATAAAAACACTATACAGGTGTTTATTCTTCAGAAATAACAATCAATTTGTTATTTTTCTTTCATTTTCAATAAGAACAGCCTCTGAAATGCAGAATTTAGGAAAACTTGTCTGGGATCGATGATTTAAATGCTAAGTGTGACTTTGATCTAGTCTCCATAAATCGCTCTGATCTTTAATCTGCTGCTACGCACACCAGATTCACGTTTTTACACCTTTTTGTCAATTTTAGCAGATTGACTGACACGCCCTTAAACGTTCATTTAGTTTTTAACACAAAAATTCTTCAAGAGATTTTTGGCGCAACACCTTCTGACATCTGAAAGAATTCTTGGCGTGTTCACAGGCATTTTTTTTAGTTGAGTATTTCTTGATTTACAATGAATTTTCCTACGCTTTGCAAAATTATGATGAGTCAAACTAACTTAGTCTTGATTGTTAAATATTACTTAACGAATGTGCTTAAGGCTACAGTCAAACTACCATGGGCAGAACAATTGAAGCTCCACCGCACTCAACTTGACCATTTAGATGAAAGAATTTCCGGCAAAATATAATCAAAAGTAACTGAAAAACTCTTCCGAAGAAAGATACAGCTAAATTCAAGATACCTTCGATTACGAGACATTACTATCCTGAACTTGGGAGGTTCTAAGTTCACAGGTCGCTCCTCTGAACATTCAATCATAACATAACAAAAAGAAAGTTAATATTCATATATTCAAGTATAGTACATAATATTTCTCAATTAGTACGGAGTGTATATTAAAAATATGAGCCCTACTTACTTTAGAAATTCTATGGATATAAATGATAAATTAATTAATTGTTGTTATTAGTTAAATGGCTCCAATTGCTGGTGAAAATGCCTGTATTCTAAAACAAGGTAGAACAGAAATTCTTATGTACAGATTATATTCGGCTTTCATAGAATTCAGTATATATAGTTTTATTTTGTAAGTACTAACCAGAACATCTAATTTTAATTAATTATTAATAAGAACTATTATAGTCGTATGAAATTATTATCTAAACTATATGGTTGTTTTGTACTTTAAATTTTGGAGTTTATACAAAATGTAAACCTTCTCTTTAAGTATCACTACATGTTTACTTTGGAAATATGTTTTATAATTTATATATAAACTTTTTATCTGAGAATTCACTTTCTCCTTTTTATATATTATACCTACTATTAATCTTATGAGCAAGACTCTCATTGAGCGCCACATGGTGTTTGGTTTCTTTGACAAGTGTCAATTATTAATTTCCTAATAATTTGTTTATTATGTTTATGTTCATTCAATATTTAATTTTTTGTGTATTATTAGTATGTTAAATTTCAAATGTGGGTCCTACCTATTGAACTAAAAGCATTTTTCTATTTATTTATAATTTATTTAATTTAACATATTAATTATAGACTATGAATCTATGATAATAAATTAATTATAGTTTGGGAAAATTAAAGTGGTTCATCCCCTTTCCTATTTTTTCTATGTTGTCCAATGAATGTTAAGAATAATATCATAAATCGAATTAATTAGAGGGGAGGAATGGAAGATTTTTTTTTACCAAAACAATTATATATAATAAATTATAAATTAAATATAAATTTCATTTCTTAACTTAATTTTCTTAAAAGAACTTATAAAATAAAACAGCCGCACGCGAACGTCACTACAAGAAATTGACAGTGTTGCCACGATCAGGTTTGGAGCGGAATTTTCCCGCAGCAAAGTAGCCACGGGATTTGCCACGGGAAAAGTTTTCCCCGCTTCAAAATCCGCGGCTAAACGTAGCAACGGGGCATCTCGTCGCAAAATCCGAGGGACGTTTTCAAACTGGTACGCGTTGAGCGGAGAAGGAGATACCGTTTCAAATACCGCGCCTATTAGCCACGGGATTTGCTACAAACATTTTGCCACAACTTTTGCCACGTCTATTGCAAATACCCGTGGCAAATTCCGTGACAAATTTGATTAAATATCCCGTGGATAAACCCGTTGCAAATTTAATTTTTATTTTTTGAATAATTGTTTGAGACTTTGAGCCAAAAAGTTGCTTTGGGTGTATAACCACAAAGTGTTCCATCAGAATTGCTCTCGGATGAAGATGAATACGGATCTGAAAAAACATCAGATGATGAAGATGATGCAAACCCTTTTAATGGTTACCAATCCTTGTTGGTTTCACTTGTTTGATGGAATATTACAATTGTTTGATGAAATTGTCTATTACAATTCTTTGATGGAATATTATATCATCTCAAATACCCGAGCTAAACACAATAGGGTACCATAAAAACCTTTAATTTTATGGGAACATCAAATTTTCTTTGTGTAGGGTAAAATTCTTAGATTTGCCACGGTTTTTGAAACGGTTTTCTTAAAAACCGTGGGAAAAGTCGTGGCTATTTGGCACGGGCTTTGCCACGACTTTTCAATTTTCCATGGGTTTTGCAGCGGGTTTACAGATACCCGTGGCAAAAGCTGTGGCAAATTGAGAGATGATCGACCTCAAACCCCTCTAATGGTTACTAATCTTTGTTGGTTTCACTTTTTTGATGGGATATTACAATTGTTTGATGAAATTGTGTATTACAATTGTTTGATGGAATATTATATCATCACAAAACTCTATAATGTCCCCCAAAATTGTGTAATTGCTAATTACTTAAAATTTAATTGAATCTTTACACAATGTCATAGTATACAAATGTGTTAGTAGTGTGTTCATAGATAGTATTACGAATACATTTAGCAATTAAGTCTAGTTACAATTTTGATTCTTAGACATGGATTCTAAATTTGCCACAGTTTTGAAACGGTTTTCTTAAAACCGTGGGAAAAGTCGTGGCTATATGGCACGGCTTTTACCACGATATTTCAATTTTCCACGGGTTTTGCAGCGGGTTTACAGATTCCCGTGGCAAAAGTTGTGGCAAATTGAGAGATGATTGATCTCAAACCCTACACTTATATGAGTTAGTAATTGGCTAATGATCACATAATTGCATTTATATCATCTCAAAATTCTATATTGCCCCAAAAATTGTGTAATTTCTAATTACTTAAAAAATTTAATTGAATCTTTACACAATGTCATAATATACAAATGTGTTAGTAGTGTGTTCATAGATAGTATTACAAATACATTTAGCCAATTAAGTCTAGTTACAATTTGTTTTTTTTCCACTCCCAAACTACTTTACATTAAATTCTACATCAAATACTCAAGCTAAATACAATAGGGTACCATAAAAACCTTTAATTTTATGGGAACATCAAATTATCTTTGTTTAGGGTAAAATTCTTAGATTTGCCACGGTTTTTGAAACGGTTCTCTTAAAAACCGTGGGAAAAGTCGTGGCTATTTGGCACGGTCTTTACCACGACTTTTCAATTTTCAATTGAGATACTTCTCAATTTTTTTTTAAAGTTTGCAACGGATTTTGCACCGAATTTTTATTTTTCGCTACAAATCCCGTGACTACACGTCTAAATAATTGGCGGGCAAGACACGCGGGCAGGACTTGACAGGCGGGACTTCAAAATTTTCATGAAAAACTAAAATTTTCCTGACCCAAAATTTCTCCAAACCCAACATCTTCCAAAAGTCTCTACCCTCTTGAAACCCCAAACCCTCTTGAAACCCCCAAACCTAGGTATTAATCCGGCCACCACCCAAGTCGTCGTGTGGCGCCCATTTGCGTCCCTTTCCGGCACGCGTCGTTGGTCTGACACTGTCGCCATTGAACGCCGACCAACCAAACCCCCACCAACAATTCCCTAATGCCCCAACAGCGCTAGGTCGTCACGCCACCGATTCAGCAGGCCCTGTCATCGCTTCACCACTTTCCTCGACGTTTCGCCCCAGTTGCAGCCCCGACATTTCGCCGCCAGTTGCAGCCCCGACGTTGACGTCTCTAGGCCGTCCAAAACGGTATTACTCGAACCCCCTGTTTGTATTTCGCTAATTCTCTGTTGAATAATGCTCGTTGTTTGCTTCAGAATCCACTTTTTGATTCTTAAAAGGTAAAAATTCTCCATAGGACATCTAATTTCAATTCCAGTTATATTTATTTTTAATTACATTTGAATTTTGAATAGCTTAAATTGGAATGTTCCTAAAAGTAGTACTTGTTGCTTTCATCCCTCTGTATTAGCTAATTTGATGGAAATTGCTATTTTCTGTGCCTCTGTTTTCCATCCTTACCTGTTTGGTTAGTATAATTCTAATGTGCAGAATTCTTTAAAATTAGAATGGTAATTCTTGGCTGGTTTGCTCTAGATAATCTTTTCTCAAGCATATTTCAATGATGCTAAGTTGTTTTCAGGTGATAGTTCTTAACATATGATTGAATAGTCTATATAACATATGATTGTTGCTATATTGGAGGGTTGGTGACCAAACAATTCAAAGTTTATGGACAATTATGAATTGGAGTGAAAGTGAAAATTAAGCACTAATTCTAAACTCATGCTGACTAACCCTTTTTCAGTAAGTTTTGATTATATTAATTTTCACTTCTATTATTGAAAGTTTCCCCCTTCATACTTTTCATCTTTTGAAGCACAATATGTAAATCCTTTTTGGAAAGTGATTGAACTTGTTTGGACTAAACAAAATTGAACAGTTTTTGAATCCAATATGATGTGGGAACTTATTTGGTTGAAAGAGGTATGTACAAGAAGCATTACAGATTCTTCTTGTTTTGTACATTAAATACACTACACAAAACATGCATTGCGGAATGCTGATTCAGAAAGTTAAATCAAATTTGTTGCTTGTAAGTTTGTCTATTCTGACTTATTTCCTTTTGAATTTAAGGGCTTTGGAGAATGCATCAACAACTTTACTATGGACATGGTCTCCTCTAAGTAACACAAGCTCATCGGCATTCCTGTTTTGGTCACTCTGTTTGATTTCATTAGGCCAAGGTGCATATAACTCATCTTTACAAGCCTTTCTGTTAACCTTTTCTTCCAGGAAATGATCTTAATTATTCAATAATTAATTCAATGTCAGTTAATGCTATGTTTTAAGTTTTTAGTCAAATTGTTACTATGTTTTACTAGTTTCTTATATAATTTCTCGAATAAGTAGCATTTGAAGATATATAGTTAATTTCATAGAGTGTGATATAAATAATTATCTTTTCCAAATCTTTCTTGCCACATTGTATTTGTATGATTTAAGTAATTATTGTGGTTTGAATAAATTGTTGCAGGCTTTTCCATTTTCCCTCTGCAAATGAACAAAATTAGACTTGTAATCTTATAGTCATATGATATGAATAATGGTATAAAATCTGGTGGCTTGTGTGTCTAACTTCACCAAATGTCTTACTTAATCATTTCCTCTCTCACTTGCTGGTTCTCTTGCTCTGCCTCTCTATTGTTGAACATCCTCTCACTTACCTGATCATATCCCCACCATATGCTTACCTATGCGTTTGAGATATTTATTAATGGCTATGTTAAGTTTGTGTTTAGTTCCTTTTCCAAGTTTTCAAGCATTTTTTTTTTCATTTTCTAAGTGAATTTTTGTAGATTAATTTAGTAACTCCTTACTACAGGTTATTTATTTTTGTCTATTGGGGTTTTTTATGGGATTTGTGTCCCTCTAACCACCATTAAGTAATATATTTCATATATTGTGTTTTATGGCCAGGTTATCCTCTCTCCAAGATTTCTAATGATGGCCAGATTGCTTGAAGTTGAAGTTGTATGGGATTAGATATATAGATGGAGATTAAATATTTATTGTAAATATCAAAAGTATTGGAATTGTAAAACTATTTTCTGCCAAAAAAAAATTGTAAAAATAATATTATCATTGAATTATTACAATATATATCTTGATTTATTCTTATTATATTTTCTTTCAATATTTTCTTATATTTTATTACAAATAGAATTCAATTATTAAAAACATTTTTTTAAAAAAAATCAATTACTAAAATAACTGTGGCAAATCTTGTTGCAAAGTTTGCCACGACCTTTGCAACGGTGTATATGACTAATTTGTTTTCCTTTCTTCAATAAGAATGTTGTGGGTAATGCCGTGGTAAAATTTGGCATGGGTTTTGGCACGATTCGGTTTGAGAAAAGTTGTGACTACAACCGTGGCAAAATTTCCCACGGGTTTTGGCACGATTATCTTTGACAAATTCCGTTGGAAATTCCGTGTCAAGTTGCTTGAAAAGTCGTGTTTCAGCATCAATATACCCTCGGGGTTTGGGACGGGTCGCGGCCCGTGGCTAATGATTTGACACGGATTTATCAGTTTTCCCACGGATTTCATTTGCCACAGCTGATTAAGCGACGCCCCATTATCCGTGGCAATATCGTTTGCCACAGATTTTTCCATGGCAACAACCGATTCTGGAATTTCATTTTCTTATAGTGCGTGAAACACGGCCGGAAAGTTCTAGTAATTATTAAGTATAAATATGCATGATTTTGAGATATTATGGCTTAAAAATTCGTCACTCTTTTTTTAATATATGGATGTTGAAAACAAATGAGCTTTTAAATTATTACCGTCCAACAAACAAAAAGTTCAGAATGGATAGCAATTGGGAACTTACAATTGCACTTCGTAAATTTAAGAATTACTTAAAGGCAATTTGTAAGTTCAATTATAATGGTTTACAACAAATAATGTTAAAAAGGATAACAATTTAACAAAAAAAAGTAGCATGGATAGTAGTGAACAACTTACAATTCTACTTCGCAAATATATAAAATACTTCAAACAATAATAATTGAATTTACAACAAGAAATGCCCGTAGCATCAGCACAAGCCGATCAATTTGTAGATATTAAAGAATATGTCCTTAAACTTTTTTTTTGGCCGAAATGTCCTTAAACTATTCAACATTACCCAAGCAAGCTCCTATACTTTTATTTTATTAATTAATTATTAATGTATTCCTGAATCAGCCCTTGATTAATTTGATTTGTATGTAAATAAGCCATCCACCTCGCAAAAATTAGGATTATTCTCACCACTATGGAGAGCCTATTTAGATATGAACTCAGAGTATAGAGGTCTGTTTGGGTAAAAATTAAAATATAAGGACTTATATGAGTAAAATGGAAAAGTTCAAGGATCATTTTATTCTTTTTAGTATTTAAGCCTACATAATTCAACGGGCCTTGGACATTTTTCAGTAGGGAGGGGCAGCAGCCCGTGAAAAGCAATTGGGGCCACATTAAGGAGTTGGATTTCCTTGAAACAAAGTCATAGGTGTTGTAGCAACCTCATAACGAGATTTTGAAGTTTCTCATTGGCATTGGCATTGGCAACATGGGAGTGAAAATATTAACGAACCCTAACTCCAAATTTCTAAGAAATTAACCAGATTATGTGTTCATACTAATACTTAAAAAAACAATAATGCTGATAATAATAAGGCTGGTGGTCCTAAAAGCAACCTTAAATGAAAGTGAATTAATATATAATATTTTATTTGACCCAAATAGGTAGAGAGGGACCGTTTGGAGGGCTTTGGGGACCTTCTTCACTGATTCTTTTGTGCAAGCTTGTGACGGTGATTCTCATAGATCTATCCCAATGGAATTGCGAACTTTCAAGTATGAATAATATAAGTATAATTATTTGATACACTAAAAATTTTGGAATTCACAAGCGGGCTGAGGAGTTGACACATACCCATTTTCAGAATTAGTTTTGTTTTTAAAATTTAAAAATATTCCCTAAAAGACACATGTCAACCCTTAATCCTCGTATGTGTAGTCTGCTAAATTTCACTGACGGTGTATTGTATATAAATCCATAATATAATGTATTAGATTATATAAATTCATGATATAAATCCATAATATTATATATAGGATTCAAGAAAATAGAATTAGATGTAGCAAAAAAAAAAAGAAAAATAGAATTAGGGAAAAAAAAGAGGCTATGCTAGTATATTATTAGCTTAACAACTTTTAAATCTAAATTAAATCACGTGGGCATTGCCTAGGGCTTGTCTGTTAGGAGTGATGATCCTATAGACTCGGGTATGTGGGAGTTATCATGCAATCGAGGTTAAATTACACATATAATCATATATTAATTCATTCTAAAACTTTACCATAATCAATTTTTAGAAGTCCATATCTACATATAAAATAAATAAAAGAATTATTCGGGGCTAAACTTCATGTTAAAACCGTATATTTATTATTAACGTCCTTAATTGAACAAATGAAAATTTTATTTGGTACGATACTTTATTTTAAACTTCTACCTCAATTAAAAAAAAAATCACATTCCAAACTCAAATTCATTTAAAATACTAACTCAATAAACTGAATTTCACTTGAATATATGATTATATTTGTGATTTAGTCTCGACTGCGTGGTCCCATGGACTCGACTCTATAGGATCATGCATCTCTTTGTTAGCATGGAGGAATGCAAGAAAAATTACCACATTTTTTTTTTTGTATATTTAAAAGTTAACCTTGTTTAGGGATGTCAACGGGTGGGGACCCGCAAATTTTGAGGTACCCGTACCCTAACCCTATTATTTTTTAGGGTATCTGAACCCTATAACTACCCGATTATTTTTCAAAATAACTACCCGTACCCTACCCGTATAAAATATAATTACCCATTAATTACCCGAACCCGATAAAAAACCCGAATATTTTTTTGCATTATGATTAAATAATAATAAATTAATTAAAATTAGATGAGTTTCTTTTAAATTAACTTGTATTATTGTAAAACAAAGTTAAAATTTACATTCTTAACCATAAACAAATATTAATTAGGTTGATTATGAGTAATTTTTAAGTAAAAATGTAATATATAAATAAAAATTTAATATTAAAACAATTAATTAGTAATCGGGTTCAGGTAGTGGGTACCCTAAGGTCACTACCCGAACCCGTCACGGATACTAAAACTACTACCCATACCCTACCCTAATCCGATTATACAATACCCTAACCCTACTTAATCGAGTCGGGTAATACCGGGTACCCTATAATCTGCTACCCATTTACATCCCTAACCTTGTTCAAGCCGGGTTGGCACACTATAGAGATAAAGCTCTTCCAACAATAGGTTTTTTTTTTTTTTGCTTAATGGTTTTATTTGTATTTTTATTGCGTCATATTGTTAAGGTTATTTTTGCCTTATTGCTATGAGTTGCGACTTGTTCTACGTGTGTTTATACCTCAATTTACACTTGAGGGTAAATATGTCTTTGAACTTATGAGATTAAGATTGTGGCTAGGATTTCATCTAAAATCTAAGCTTAGCAGGATTTGATGCCACGTTAATTCTAAATCAGATAAAAAAAAGGATTTATCTTCCTAATTATGGGCTGAATTTAAGTCATGTTGTACGACCTTTAGATGCAATACAGATTTAATTCTTATACGACAATCATATTTCACTACGAGAAGAAACATGAGATGCAGTATTCGACTCAGGAGGTGCAGCATGTCAAGCGTTATTCACACATTAAATGACATGGTCAGGCCGCCCATACCCTACGTCAAAAGACCTTCAGGTCAAGTCAGATATCAACTTTTACATATTGTTCAATTAAGGACAAGTTGGGGAGGAAAGCCAATTTCACTAAGTAGAACATGTCGATTTCAACCAAGACCCTTCACAAAGTTTCTTTAGGCTAGTCGAATACTCCTGGTGAAATCTTGGCTTAATCCGACTCAGTTTGTAACTTTTCCACGGTTTCCAATTAAGGACACATGCTTAGAAAAAGGTTGAATTCCAGCACGACATGGCATCATTTGCATGAAGCCATGTTCAAAACGTCAAATAAGGGTTTAGGGATGGTCATTTTCGTGCCTTAGCTTATTTGACCATTTCTGGTAACTTTTGCAAGTTTTTCAATTAAGGACAAGTGGCTTTTTGCCCCGATTTAGGACATTTTCTTAGTTGATCTTCATTTTTTTTGAACCATGGGCTAAATTTGGTTAAGTTAATGATATTTTCATGGCTTAGTGGTTCAAGATCAAAGTCAGACATGTTTTGCCTGTTTCATCGTTAGATCAGTTACATCGCGCAGCATGAATGCAGCCCAAGTCACGCGTAAATGCGCCAGGCAGGTCGGATATCCGGAAGTCGTATGATGATCATCACGCAGTGCAGTTTCTCATGGTGATTGGCGTTAGAAGGCATGTCTAGTCAACTCAGTCAATTTCCTGGAAGTTTATCTGATCGTCAAAGAAGGAAGTCAAGCAAGATAAACGTAGTCAAATTGCTGAATCAAATACTTGGTGACTATGTAGAAACAAACCGTCGGCCCTATACTCCAAGCCCATACCGCCCCCTATAAATAGGGACCTCCTCCACCAGTTTTCAACATGCTATAAAACTTGCTCCGTGCAAATATCAAGCCAGTGCTTTTTCTCTCAAACTCTCTACAGCATTCCTTCTATTTTTCTCTCTGTTCATCACAAGTTCATACTTGTTCTTCATATTTCTCTTGCTTTAATCTTGTCTCCGGACGTTAAAACGCTTGTAACCCGGTATAAGTGCTTTAATAACAATCTACTTGTTATTTCTCTCTCTTTTCCTTCAAGAACGACCTTTGAAATATTTACTTTTGAGAAACAAATCTGGGATCGATGATTTAAATGCTCCGGTGTGGCTTTGATCTAGTCTCCACAATTTACTCGCTCTGGTCTTTTATCTGCTGCAACACGCACCAGTTTTACGTTTTTGCAACCTTTATCAATTTCAACAAATTGACTGGCACGCCCTGCGCTGTCTCAAAGAGAAATTTTGCGCAACAACGTGAGTATTTTTTGTTGATGAGTTGATGGTATTAATTCTTGCAGCCACAACTGCTTTTCATCTCACTGCAACCAAAAACACATAATTAATCATTAAACATCATACAACTTGTGATTATCGTGATTATCGAAAGTTTAAATTAAATTTTGTCATTAGAAATCCCATGGTATTGAGAATTGCATTGTATCAAGCTTTTTATAGGCTGCCTCTTTGTTTCGGTGGCGAGGTGCGACCGGTGGAAATAAAAGCGGCTTTTAGTCACTGCAACATTTTCCTCCAATGAAAGGAAAAAAAAAAACATCTCAGTCTGCTATTAAATTGGACCGTATCAGACAAACGGCCACACTACTTGCACAAAAAGGTGAAAACTAAAAAAAGTGACATTTTCTCCCTGCACTGATCTAACAAAGGAAGCCATATAGTTATTTGCTCGGATCATATATATGTATTTATAAGCATTTTTTTTAAGGCTATTTATAAGCAAACTTAAATTAACATACATGCCTACATATCTCAAAGAAATTGATTGAGTGTAAGGTACAACTACAAAGACAACATCAATTTTTTTTTTTTTTGCACCAGACAACATCGTTTTTACACCACCATATATTGTATACACTAAGAAAAGTTGGTAAAAGACATAGAATTA
The DNA here is from genome assembly GCA_001974825.2 of Corchorus olitorius. Taxonomy (NCBI): domain Eukaryota; kingdom Viridiplantae; phylum Streptophyta; class Magnoliopsida; order Malvales; family Malvaceae; genus Corchorus; species Corchorus olitorius. The sequence goes on from AWUE01016719.1 coordinate 57,040, forward strand.
TTGATTAGTTTTTAACAATGTCGCACGTCAGATTTCAAAGAGAACAAGCTCAGTGTCGTATGTACTCGAAAGGAAACAAGAAAAAAAGAAAAGAGAGAGGAACATGCTTATTGTTTATAGTACTAGTTTGTTAAGTACAACAGAGGGAATGCCATGATTTCAGAGAAACTTTACCTGAATTCTATTCACTGAAAAAGGAACAGAATTTGGGCAATTGCTTACTCAAACATTATTAAAAAGTTCTGAAAAGGGTGACAATTTTAAAGATCAAATCTTTACATTTATATTGGTGCCAAAAAAAATCTTTACATTTGTATATTTTGAAAAGGTTGGTAAGTTATTTTAAGCTTGAATCGGATTAACGTTTTGCAAAAATTCTCATTTAGACAATAACCTTTTAATCGAGTCAATTTAGGGGCCCATAATTTTCGATTTGGCTGAAATTTATATTGAGGCCTTATCATTTGAGGAAAATCTCATTATATTTTTTTGCTACTAGAAAATCTCATTATATACCATAACCTTTTAATCAGGTGAACAAAGTGTTCAACGTGTTTTGATTTGGGCTAAATAAGGATTTGGCGAAAAATGTATTACAATTAAATTTTTAAATGGGAAAAGGTCAAAGAAGAAGAAAACTCGATACATAGAAGAATAATCACCAATGTAGGGTTGGATTGAGTGGTAAGTGTTTCCTTTTAGTTTAAACAGATTTCAAGTTCAGGGACGGATGTAGTATGGGGGCACGTGCCGCCACTCAAATCCTTCAATCCCTTTGATATGTATTAAAAATAAATTTTAGGTGTTTTATTTTTATAATTGTGCCCTCACTTAGTATGAGAAAACCCAAAAATTATAGTAAAAAACTAAATCTACATATCAACTCCAAACACAAGTTATTTTCTATGATCGATTCCACTTTGGTAACTTGTATTTTTAGGTCTTTTATATTTTAAATTTTTATTTTATCCTTCGTAAGTCATAATTAATTCCATACCTTTTTTTTAAAAAAAGCAAAGGTTAACTTTTTATTGAATGAAATAAAAAAAAAAAAGAACAGAAACACCAACAAAAACATCCCACACAATAGAAAAAGGGACCAAAACAGTGTTCCCAAGGAAGACAACAACAAATACTTAACTCAGACAATAAAAAGGTCAGCAGCTTAATCAAAACTTTTCATCAATGTCGACCCCCTATCAATACTTGCTTTCGCCAAACTATCAGCAATGCCGTTAACTTCTCTAAATACATGCTTCACTGACCAAACTTTAATCTTCTTCTTTAACCCCCTCAATCTGATACATGATCTGTCTAAATCACCATGGAGTTGTTTCCTTGTTCACCCACTTTACTGTTGTTTGAGAGTCACTCTCAATAATCGGTTCTTTCTGTTCTGCCCAAACTGAAGTAGCAAATATTAAAAAAGCTTCCTTAATTGCCATTATTTCAGCCATGTTTGAATCTGCAATTCCAATCGGTTTAGAGAAAACCAGTTTAGTGCACTATGATTTCATCTCTCAAAATACCTCCAATCCCCACCTCACCAGGTGGGCCCCTAGCCGATCCATCCACATTAAACTTTAGCTGACCATCCATGGGTGACCTCCAATCCATATGAGGTCTCATTGCAGCTTGACCATTATCCAACTCAATCAATTCAGGTAGTAATCATCAAACCCAGCAGAACTTGGTCATTTAGCCTTACACCAGTAAGCGATTCTGCAACCAGTAATTTCCACAGCCTATTGTACATCCAACTCTTTCCCATTAAAAATAGCATCATTTCTAATAGTCCAAATCGTCCACATAATTGCAAAAAACACCATTCTCCATACCAAATTTTGATTAATATCCATCCATACTTGCAAAGCAATTCGAACATCATCTGGCATAATGAAACAAGTACTCCATTTTTTGCAAAAAAAAATTGCCATACCTGCTGCATTTCAGAAATAGGTAAACCACAGATTCCACTCCTCATTACAGAATGGGCAGCCAGCATTTGCCTCAAATATTAAACCTCTATCAACCAAAACACTTTTTATAGCAATTCTTCCTTTCAACGCCTGCCAAAGGAACATCTCAACTTTTGGAAAGGCAATTCCTTCCAAACTTTCTTCCAAATGGGGTCAATGATCCCATTTTACAAATTGATAGCCTTGTAAAAAACTTTAGCAGAATTACCTGACGTGGAATGACGCCAAAGTAATTTATCTTTGAACTCCACCGAGATAGTAACCTTGTTTAATAAATCCATCAAATTGGCCCATTGTTGCTCTTCCCATCTAAACAAGTTGCGCCTCAATTTAATACTCCACACCATTTATCCTCCACCCATTCACCAAACTCTTGGACCTTACCAATTTTATTCAAAGTCAAAGCAAATGTCCTCGGAAACAAAACTTTCAAAGAACCATCAACAAGCCAATACTCCTCCTAAAAGTTAATCAAAGCCCCATTCCAAGCACCATCCTCATACCTTCTGTTAACAAATTGGCCTCATCATTGTCCATATATACTGGCTCAAATATTCGCCACCAAAGAGAGGAACATCTCCTTTTGCAAACACCCCATGGTAAAAGAGACTCATTATAGATGCAATATTTTTCCACAATGACTTTCCTCCAATAACTTGACTCTTCTTCGCTAAATCTCCAGAGCCACTTGATAAGAAGCGCCCTGTTCTTAAGTTTCAAACCCACAATGCCCAACCCACCTACCTCTTTAGAACTGCAAGTGGAATTCCAGTCCACCAAGTGCATTTTCCTTTTCTCGGATGAACCACTCCAAAAGGAATTTACGTTGAATCTTATCAAGAGTCTCCTTCACACCTTGCGGCATTGGGAATAAAGACATATAATACGTTGGAAGGTTAGTCAAGACAACCTTGATCAAAATAACACGACCCGCCATTGACAAATGCATCCCTTTCCATTTAGACAACCTATTCTGGAATCTATCAATCACCGTATTCCAAATGGCTTTTGAGCGAGGATTAGCTCCCAACGGCAGACCCAAGTAATTAAAAGGAAGAGATTCGACAGAACAATGCTGTAAAATTAGCCTAATCTAATAAGATTTGCTTATCAACCCCAATCCCACACAATCTACTCTTACCAAAATTAATCTCGAGGCCAGACATTAGTTGAGAACAGCGAAGGATCCTCCCATATTAAGAACCTTCTCAATATCAGGTCTGCAAAAAATGATTGTGTCATCAGCGTACTGCAACAAAGCCACCTCAAAGTCATTAATTCCCACTCACTTTTATACCTTCAATCAAAAGATTTGGCAACTGCATTTCTCATCAACCCAACAAACACCTCTCCTACGATATTAAATAACATTGGAGACAACGGGCATCCCTGTCTTAGCTCTCGAGACATCTTAAATTGTCTTGTTGGAAAACCATTTACAAGAATGGAAAGCGAAGTTGTAGAGACACAAGGCATAATCTAGTTAATCCATTTCTGATCGAAACCCAATCTACTCAATGCGAACCTTAAAAATTCTAGTACTAGTATTTATAATGAAAATAGGTTGACTTTATTAAATTAAAAATTCAGAAAACCCTGTGAGAATTTTTGTTATAATTTTCATTTAATGTAAAATTTTTTATGCATTTCATTAAAGATAAATTATATGTATTTTCTTATATATAGTTGGTACTTGGTAGTATAGTGTGGGGTGTGCCCCCACTACATACAATTCCTAGATCCACCCCATCTTATGTACGCAACCGCCCGGTTGGTAGACTCATCCACCAAACTTAAGTGCGTGACACGGGTCGAATATGGATTAGTCAGAGCAAAACTCTGGATATTTGGTGAGGAAAAAAAAAAGAAGAATAACCCATTTTCCACTTAAAATATTGGACAATTAAGATTTGATAGAAAAATCTAATTTGCCTATTAGGCCTTTATTTAACCAATTCTAAAATGTTACATCCTTAATCAACCCATTTAAAAGGTTAGGTACGAAATTGAGACTATCTACCAATATTAGGTCCTTATTAATTGACTTAATCAAAAGATTAGGGACCAAAATTGAGTATTTCTTCTCAAAACTTTAGGTCTTGAATTAAGATTTTAGCTAGTCAAATAATTGTTTGGTGGATAGATATGAGAATCATTGTCCCAAGCCTTAAAAAAGTGTAGCAAAATTACTCAACTCCTACAAAGAAGAAACATGGATGAGAATCCTCTACATCATCTAATCAAGCCAATAACCTATACCTATAGTTGAGCTCATTGTAACACAACACATAGAGACCTATTAGCTGAACCAACATTAACTTTTTTTTAAAGGACTTAATAGACATTTTAGTCCTTGAACTTGTAAGAAATGGACAATTTAGCCCTTAAACTTTCAAAACTGCCAATTATACACTTAAACTTGTAAAAAATGGACAATTTAGCCTTTTTGGACGGGAATTGATTAAATTTTGTTCACAATTGGAAAAAAATTGGATGAAATTTATTGGAGCCATATCAATTTCCGTCTAATTGTTAATGAAATTTAACCAATTTGCAATCAAATGGGCTAATTTGTCTCCTTTTTACAAGTTCAGGGGTGTAATTGCAATTTTTGAAATTTAAGAACTAAATTGTTCCTTTTTACAAGTTGAAGGGCCAAAATATCTATTAAACCTTTTTAAAAGCAAGTCTATATGATAGAGTAAGAAAACCATTACAAGTTAAATTAGACAAATGAAGTTTTTGTTGTTATGGCCTCTCTTTGTCTCTCTCCATTTCCATTAAAATACTTTCTTGAAAACAGATAGGATATCCATCTAATTCATTTCCAACCTCCATTCCCCACACTTCTTGTCGTTTCCCTCCAATGCAGACAAAAGGTTAGACTTTGTGAAATGAACCCATATATATATATATATATATATATATATATA